>KL259932.1:36507-50387 GCA_000699545.1 Podiceps cristatus | reverse complement strand
CTGTGCTCGTCCGGGGACAGTCCCCTTTGCTGGGCAGGGGAGTGTGCCTGCAAGGGGGGGGCAGATTTGGGGTTTATGGGTCTCTGCCTGCAAAAGGGTGTCTCCGGTGGACCTGTCTGCAGTGTGTTGCCCACTGCGCTGTGTCCAGATGAGAGCAAATATTGGGGTGGGCATGGGGTGGGTGTACACATGAGGGCACACGTGTGCCAGTGGAAGATCAAGAGTTGGGCATGCCAGCCCATACCTTGAAGAAGCCATTAAAGGGACGGTGTGCACAGCCCTCCCTAAGGACTCGTTTAGGTGTCCGACTTTGCACTGACTTTGCTCTCTAGACCATTGCAGGATCTCTGCACTCTGGATTACTCACGGTATAATTTTGAAAGGCTGAACTAAATAGTAAAGGCACCGCTGCAGATTCTAACTTCTAACTCGTTCTACTTTCCCATTCAATTTGGCTTGTGACATCTACCAAATAAATGCTATGGAGGGTACGAGAGAAAAAAAGAAAAAAAAAAAGATTATTTGTGTGAACGTGTTCTAGCTGCATGGAATGGGCAATTTTTCATTTGGCTGCTTATTACTTACTGAAGTGGGAGAAATGCAAAATACAAAAGAAAACACATAGCGCTCACCCCAGGAAGCTTTGAGTCTCGGTCAAAAGCCACAGTTTATGTCACAAAACCCTTGGGAATGATAGCTGACGCTCAGAGCAGAACAGATACCTTGGATACTGTGATAGAAAGGATTTCAACTTAGAGTTGAGGAAATCCATTTTTTAAATGGGAAGCAATTTTTTTTTTTTTTTTAGAGTTGGATCCAATAGGAGAGACACGGATTCCTGGGGGAGAGGACGGAAACAACTTTTTTTTTTTTGGTAGGATCACATTACTGGTGGAAAAAATGACCTGCAGAGACTGATTTCCTTCTTTTTGTCACTGACCATCTGCCAAGATACTTTCTGAATATTAAGAGAAGGGCTTAAAATACAAATGCTGCAACCTCACTTTTAAAAACTGAGCATTCTGCACTGCCCCATCTTCTACACGCCGCAGGTTTGTGCATCCCAAAATATTCACCTCGTTTGTGATAGAAGTGGCTCATTTTTTGAGGAAAACATTACCACGTTCTTCAGACAATCATCTCTCAAGGCAACACACTCTGCACCTTCACACCGTCTCTACCACCTTGTAAGGCACCAAGGCTCAAACCACTCTATTCTCTTGGCTGCCCCAATAGCTTCTACCGTCCAGGCAAATCTCAGCAACGTTTCTTCTTGTCTTGTCATATGACGCTTGCAACATCATTTCACAGTGTCTCAAGCCACGCTAAAGGTCGTGAGATACCTGGGGTTCTTGCTTTGCATTTAAGTAGGTCTGGCTTGGAGCATGTTGGTTGTGCAGACACCAAGTCAGGTCTTGTCTGCTTTTCTCTGTTCTTCTTTCTGCCCTCTCAGGATGGGATTTGCTCCTTCTGGGGGGAGGTGGATGTCAGCTGAGGTTTCTTCTTGTCATAGTTTGATTAAAATGAACTTGGAGGAGAATTCTTCTCAGCAACCGCCTGGAATGTGTGGAGGAGGCTGGATTTCAGGTTTGGTTTTTTACAAGGTCTTAGCTGGGTTTTGGTTTGGAAACCCCGAATTCAAATGAAAGATTGGTGACTGAGATAAAATAGATCTGAGATCCAAGTCAACCTGGTTTTGCTTTCGCAAACCCCAAAACATCTTGGTTTGCCCTTCAGAGATATGAGGGAGGAAACCCCCCAAACTTTTATCTGACCCCTCCTCAAATTCTTTTGATGCCCAAGATAAAAAGGAACTGAGATTCACACAAAGTCCTGGGGGAAGAAGGGGCCTCGAAATTAGAGGTTCTGGCCCTGTTAACCACCCTGGATGGATGTGACCCAGCACAGCTTGGCAACCCAGATTCTTAAGTCATTGATCCTGAGAAAAGCAATAAATCACATTTGACAGCTTAAGAAAAAACAGCCTGACCTTGTGCCTGGTTTTGATCCCACTAATGCAGCTGGAGACCTCAATGAGCACGAAAATGGCAGCTCTGAGCCAGCAGCCAACCAGAAAATATGTGGAAAAAGTCCTTCATAAACTACTGAAATGGGGACTATGAAATGTCTCTCCAGGACAGTGGCCATCCCTTCCAGCTCAATCGCTAGTAGGAGTTATTAAAAAAGTCTGAGAGCAAACACAGAGAAACAGGGGCAATGGGCACAGGACAGATGAAACCATGAACCAGGACAAAGACATTTCATAAAGAAAATGGTGGCCAAGGGCATTATTGCTTTTCATCTGGAAGGAAGAGCATTTCTGTATGCAATGGGCTACAAAAACACAAGATACCGGTAACGGTGCAGAGTGATACAGCCACCGGGGTGAATTCACGCTGTGAAATCAGCTGAGCACCCAATATGAATGAATGACATCTTTTCTGGCTGGGCCATCTCCTGGGCTGCAGTAAAGCCAAACCCTCAGAGTCTGTGCTTTCTGTAGGCAGGGAGAAGCTGGGAAAATAGATTTATCTGTCCCTTGTCAGAAACCCACACAGTGTCCAACTCGTTCCACTGGGACGGAAAACATAACATGTCCCAACAAGAAATGTTTACTTCTTACTCCCACTACCTTGTGCATTTAACATCATCAGCCAGTTCAGATTTTGGAAGTTCTCAGAAGCTCTGGAAGCTGCACACAGTTTAGAAATGAACCTCGCCAGGCAAAAAGCTTGCAGCCCTCCAGGTCAAGCCCTTTTAAGAACTCTTTTATTGCAACTTTACCAAATCCATTAAAAAAAAAAAAAAATCCTCCTGAAGATTACACCTTTGAAACGATAGCTACCTACAGAGTTTTAACACAGTAGTTCAAAGTGTTGGAAAAGACACTTTTACATTTTGCAGAGAACAGCAGGTTTTAATCTATTGTGATTTTTTTTTCTCCTCAGCATGTTTCGAGTCTGTTACATGAGTGTTATCTGTCCGGTTTCCAGGTTTTTATAATCCACTGGGGCCTGTGTAAATCTCAGGATTTCCTCTGCAGACTCGGCTCATGTTCCACAGCTGTGCTTGAGCACATGTGTGAGGAAATTAGAAATGAAATCAGCTGATCCAGTGTGGATTAGGGCAAGAAGAGCGACCCGAGCCTCGTGGGCTGGCTGTCCTGTCCCCCAGGGTCAACACCTCCCTCCGCAGCTTGTCCATGGTTAGAGCAAGGTCCCAACACAAGAGGAGAGACTTCTGCATCCCCCTCGCTCTGGGGATAACACACAAGATCTTTTTCTCGTCTTTTGCTTGTCTGGCTGCAGTAAATTTGCATTATCACTTGGTTTAGTTGAGCACAAGCGCGAATGGGAGAAGTGCCATGAGGTGTCAGCTCAGAGGAGGCCGAGCGCGGTTAAGTGAGGTCATGGCTGCAGCTGGGTGACAGTGGCAGCCCCTTTTCCACCAGCTTTTCCAGAAACTCTTTTAACCAGATTCACTTGGTTCGGCTGCCCTCGGCGCGCTTGGTTTCTGCAAATCCCCTGCCACATCGGCCTGCTGGCAGCAGCGCCCGCTGCACCCGCAGCGAAGAGTGGACCTCGCGGGACGCTCTGCAAGGGCGGGCTGAGGCTCTGTCCCCAAATCCGCCCGTGGCTCTTGGCAAAACCCTTGCCCGGCAAGGATGGAGGAGTGTGCTACGTTGGCTCCGGAGCCGGCAATGCGGGCAGAGGCGGGCAGGGCTGAGCGCTGCAGGCTCGGGGGCTTTGATTTGATGCCCCATGTGCTGTTTGAGGGGCACGAGGCCGTATCAAAGGCGAGCAACAGCGTGGGCTCGGCACCCGGGGTGCCAGGCAGGGGTTAAACAAACCCTGAGGGCTCTGGCAGTTTGGGGCTGGCCCTCTGCCCGGCAGCAAATCCCACTTCAGAAAGATTCACCCCACACAACAAACTTTTGGCCGGAGAGATGGTTTTGCCATGAAAACCCCATGCCAGGTGATTTCTACCTGCTTGAAGTCTTGCTCCAAGTGCTCTGCTGCCAGGAGGGCAACCGGAGAGGCTCGCTCCCTCCCCTCTGCAGCAGCCGGGAGCACCCACAGGCATCTGCTGTGGGTTTTCTCAAGCCAAACCGTTTTTTTTTTTTCCACTTTTTTGAGGCTATCTGCTCCCCTGACAAGGTCTGTGGCATCACAAGGAGCAGAGCCCAGATCTCCAGTCGCTGGATCATTTTCTGCTCCTATTAGTTACGGTTTACTCCTGTCAAAGCTCTCCAGGCTTCCCAGAGATGGGAACATAGGGAAACGGAGAGGTAACAATGTTTAATATAAATCAAGCTAATTGCAGCGTTGAGCACAGTAGACGTGGCACAGTAAGAAAGTGTGGACAGACGTGGGTGAACCCTGTAGTGCAATCACCCAGGGCACACCGGTAAATTTAATAAGCTGCTTACCTGAATGGTGGTTCTTTCCTTCGCCAGCGCCTGGATGATTACAAACATCCATTTATCTTAAGATTGTCTCATGTGGAATTGGCAGCTGGGGTTGCTTAAAACGTCTGTGCAAAGTTTAAATTCTTTAAAGACTTTTCAAGGGGTAAGCGTTGCATACCACGGTCTGGCAGCCGTCCGCTCTGTTCCTGGAACTGGAGACAAAAGGTAATGAGGCTTGGATAGCAAGTTCCCTGGGATGCTGCATTAACGAGATGCATGAATGTGACATGCATGTGGCTGGAAAACCCCACTCCTTTTCCTTTTAAAGTAGTTGAAGGAGCAAGAGAACGGGAATCTAGCCCAGGTTTCCTGCACATTCAAGCAGCTCTTCTCCCTCTAGGCCCCAGGCTTATGCGTAGGGAAGCAGAACAAAGGTACGGCACAACTGTTATGAACTGAGATGAACTTCCAGCCAAAGTCGGGAGAAGGAACTCTTAACGCTCAGGAGCTGCGTGGTGCAGTGGCCACAGGTCTGGCACCTCGCGTGGTGGGTACCCAGCGATTGCGACCTTTATGGGCACTTGTAGTTAATAAATACCCACCCTAAGGGTGGGCTCTGATGCCAGTTTTAGAGAGGGTGGGGGATCTGATGTCCCGTGGCTGACTTCAGAAAGACCGATGTGTCTTTTGGGTCTGGAAACTGGTTGGCAAAAGCTTAGTCATCCGCACGCTGTCACCTGGGATCGAAGGCAAACCTTAAAACAGGGAACGTTGGTTTCTTGCAGAGCAAACACAGCGGTTTGATGCAAACCATGTAACCGCTTTGCAGATAGTAAAATCTTGGAGGAAAGAGAGCTGGCCTTAATCCTGCAACCAGTGTTCCTGCTAAAGTGGAGAAGGACACCCCATGGGTATTTTCTATGATCTTGATAAGAAACAACTCTGAGCATCAGAACTAGTAAAACTATGCTGATTTCTTGCTCTTCTAAGGCTTTGATGTCTAAGCAGCTCTGACTTAATTTTCCTCCCTGATGAAGCATCCACAGAGGTGGTCACTAATCGGATTTTTCTGGTGTCTTACGTTACGGGAGATTTTTCCTGAAGGCTGCGTTGTGATAGTGCTCTGGGAAGTCAGGCAATAGCTCTGGAGAAGAGAAAGCTCAGCAGAAGTGACTGTGAATTGGTTAAATACAGCGCTGCTTGGCGTAGCCTTTCCATAGGCAACTGCAATCGAGAAACTAGAAGAGCTTCACTTTCACCTGCTGCCGAAAGGCAGAGAGAAAGGCTGGCAAACTCCCGGAATCGGGGTCCTCGGGTGCTTTCCTGGAGGGTCCCATCACCCACAAGGCTCCGGGCATAGCTGTGGCAGGCAGTGGGATGTGGTTTTGGCAGACCCATTTCTGCATGGGAAGAAAAAAAAAAAAAAAGCCCTCTTGGAGCTTTAGAAGCCTCCAGTGGCTTAGGCAAGCCAGGACGGGCAGTCGCGGGGAGGTTTGGAGAGATTTAATAGTTTTTCTTCACCTGTTACATTGCTGTTTGGCTCTTTGGCCCTAGTGTGATCATAGGATGTGGATTCTCTGTGCACGCCTTTAGATTTATAGGATTTTAGTGGTTCAGATGCAGCTCTGATCCGCCACAGTCCCCAGACACCGCGGCAGGGTTCGGAGTGCCTAACCCCCTAACGCAGTTATTCCTCCCACCTCTGCGCTGTGGGAGGCCCAGTCCATCTCCGCAACCGCCCGCAGCCCGGTCCCCGTGGTGAGCGCGGGGCGTCTCGTGTTCTGCATCCCGAAGACCCAGGTTCGCTCTCTTTGGTGACTCAGTGGACGTTGTTTCTCGCGAACCACCCAGACTGCGTCCAGATGTCCTCCCTCAGATCCAGCTGTTTCGGGGGAGGTAGTTGCAACTACCAGCTGGTTGTCGCTGCTCCCCTGCCAGGAGAGCTGCCGGGGTCAGCGCTCCCTCATCCATCTCCGGCCGGAGCAGCCCCTTTAGCAGAGACCTGCTGCTCACTCCCTTTCTGAGTTCATTTTTGTCTGAAGGAGGTCGGTCAGAAAGGAACCAACCAACCAACCTCTGCTTTGGAAAAGCTTGTTCCCTCCAGCCCAGCGTCAGCTCTGCCTGCGAGAGAGGACATCTGGAACACCACTGAGCTCTCTGAGCCCATCCTTTTGGTGCAAAACACACCCCTGTGCTACTCGTTATGGTGCATATTTCCTGCACATCTTGCCCTTCCCTCCCTTTCTCCCCTCTTTCGCTCACGCACAAATGCATTTCCACCCCAGGGGAAGCCGGGGCCAGTGGATGGAGCCCCGGTCCGGGCCATGAGCCAGCAGCTCCTTAGCACTAATCCCATCTCTGCCATCGACGTGTTGTGTGGCCTTGGGCAAGGCATATATCACCCCTGTCTTGGTTTCACCCCGGTTTGTAAAATGAGGATAATGATGCTGACTTTTACCTACCTCACTGAGCTGCCTTGAGGATTATTAGATAATGCTCGTGCAGTGCTTTGAAAACACTCAGGGTGTGAAAGTCCAATTATTATAAAATCAAAACATTTTCAGCCCTCCTCGTGAGTGGGAACAGAGCAAATGTGTTTCCCAACAGTTCCCAACAAAGCAGCAGCCACTAAAACGTTATAAAAGAGAGCAAATGCAGTGTGTGTGTACAAGTGCGTACAGAACAGCAGTCTGGACTCAGCTTGAATTGATTCATGTGGTTTTTGACTTAGATTATCCAAGCTTACAAGGAACAAGGCTCGTATTTCTGCTCCTGATTCCTAAGCCTGGATATTTTTTTCCCCTTCTCTTTCTCTCTCCCCCTTTTTCTTCCTCAAATGAACTCTTCTGGATCCTTCCCCATTAGGTTATTGGAAGGGTTGGGTGTGCTGGTTTTCATCTTCTGGCCCCAAAATGGTGGCCTACCTCACTTCATTTAAAACTGAAAGCCAAGCGGAGGGGAAAATTGCACCCCCCCCCCCTTTTTTTTTTTTTTTCTTTTTTTGACATGCACAATGCATTCCCCCTGCAGAAAAACAGCAACACATCTGGATAGTGTTTTGCTTGGGCTGCTCAAGGAATTATCAGAACAGTGTCCTTAGCTTCATATTATTATGTGCCGCACATTAAAAATGACGGAGGGGGGGAACCCGCAAGAACTATTAAAAAAAAAGAGTGAATTTAAAAAAAAAAAAATAAAAATCCAACCCTCTGCTATAAAGAAGAATTTCCATTTGGTCAGAATGTGAAACAGCTTTGCCAAAAGTGATACTGGTTAGGAGCTAGCAGTTACAGAACCTGCTATTTATTTAATTCCACTTTTCCTGTCAGGAGGATGCAAGCAGCTCGTGGGGACCCATGGCGATGGGGAGTCCTTGGGGAGGGGGGTCTCACGTTTGGGAACAAGGGGGACCTGCATATGAGGGCTGGGCTCAGGATCCTGCAGCAGAGCGGAGCAGGGACTTGCAGGGTTTGGATTTTTTTTTTTTTTTAACCTGGTTGGTGAAAGGAGCCCTGTGTGGCTGCCGTGAATGCGCCCGTCTGTCTGCCTCTCCTGCAATAATTCAGTCAACTTCAGCCCCCTTTGACAGAGACGCCAAGGCTGGCAAGATACCGAGCTCTTACAGGTCTTCTGAGAATAGATCTTTGGAAGATCTTGGTGATTTCAGAGGCCATTAAACCTCTAGAATTTCTGGGAAATACGTGTAAGGGCCTTTGACAGTCCCCAGCCTAGAAATGCAGTTTATTGAGCCCTGCTCTTGCAATGGCCGTGGAAGACACCGCAGGGCTCGTTGTCTGGGTGCACATGGGCAGCCTGCACGGGGAGGCACCGGTATCCTTCACTTGGTGATACTGGACTTGTCCATCTCTGCGTTGGTCGCTACAAGTATAAAGGTGCTGTTTCATAAGGGAAAAAGGTTTTGAATAGACCAAGCAAGCAATAAACTCAAAATACGTGTTGGTAAATAACAGTTGTGACAAAAAAAATCTGTTGTTTCCTGCCCTTCCTTTCCATGCATCTCTTGATGAGCTGCACTTGGCAGGTTAAAAAGCACCTGAAATCCTTTATTGGTTTGTTCTAAGGGGATATAAACCATTTCTGGGAACCAATAGAAAGCAGGTTACTAAAAGCCATGGTGACAGCTGCATACCAAAAGCAGACTAATAGCAGAGAGACAAAGGAATGGTAGAATAATCTGTAGTGAAATAAAGATTTTAATAGCGAAACCAAGTCTTCAGAGAGTGAACATGATCCAAAGCAAACCATACCTTTATATATGGGGATCTGGGAGAGGGAGAAAAAAAAAATCATCTCATTTTTTCCCCCTAAAACAAATTACTCCTCGTGGAGCAGTTTCATATCTGCTGCTAAATTATTAAACTCCTTCTCTGGGGAAAAGAGATAAAATAAACATCCACCATTTCATTTTTTTCATAACTGAAAGAGGCTTGGGTGAGTGGAAAAGCAGGCTGGCCGTGAATAACTAGGCAATCGAAATAAAATCATCAGATGTTTGGTGATGCTGAGAAGATGTGGAGCCTTAAATAAATCAACAGCTTGAAACTGCTTAAAACAACAACAAAAAAAATCATCTTACACACAGTGGGCTCTTGGTGCCAAGTTTTCCCCAGTCAGTGTCTGGAGGAAGTGGGTCGCAACGCATTTGATGTAGGAGGCGAAGAATTTGTATGTGTCTGAACAAGGCTAGAAGGGACAAAAAGGAGGAAATAAGCAGTAACTGATACGGGATTATGTCATGCAGCACAGGGTATGGATCAGAGCACGTTTGGTTGCGCACGTGAGCAGTAATTGCCGAGAAGGGCTGAGGGGTGTCCAACACGAACGGGATCACCCAGATTGGTGGTGACAGAGACCCACTCCACGCAGGGGCAGGGGTGGCTGGGCTCCTCCTGTCTGGCAGCAAACCCAAGAGCCAGAGGAAAACCCCAAGGGCATGCGAGGTATGAGAGATATTCCGTGCAGTAATCCCAGGGTCCTCCGACCTTTCCCAAGCTGACTCAGCTCTTCCATCTTGCTTCCGTGCCGGGAGTTTGCCAGCTAACCTTGAGGGTCGGGAAGGAGATCCAGAAGCGCTGCAGTAGCTGCTCAACTGGGAAGAGAGATCTGCACGGATGAGTTGCTGTTCCTGCCCAGATGGAAACTGGGAGGTGTGAGAGAGGAGACAGATGCTTCGGGGCTTTTTGTCCCCCTGAGCAGCCACCTCCTTCCACACCTTGACCTTACCTTCAGCTGCAGGAGCCAACCGCGCAGCCTGGGGCTGTGCTATCCAGGACAGAAAGGGGTAGCAGCTGTTTCTCCACCTCTTTCTGTATTCTAAGTCATCATTGACTTCACCTGGAGTTGGCTCTGGGTCTCCCCACACAACACCAGAGCAGGCATACAAGAGCTTGGAGATCTCAGGTCGCAGCAGAGGGCTGTGATTAGCTCTTACGGTAGCTGGGAAGGTGCCTACACCTGGCTCTGCAAAGCTTGCTGTGCTCCAGAGGCGAAACAGAAAAGGATGGGTCCTTCCCTTAGTCCATCACTTCTCTGCCGTACGCAGGTGTTGCAGCTCCAAAGAGACCTCCCAAGTCCAAGCTCATCTGGGCTGAACCCTGGATTTGGAAGGTTTGGAGGTATTGGGCACACCCCAGTTTTCCCAATGACTTTGGAGTGTGTGAGTGTGCAGATCCATCCAAAATTACTGCTTCTGTGGTCAGAGTGTCTCAAAAAAAAAAAAAATAAAAAAAAGGTCTTGGCAGTTTTTCATGATCAGAAATCATGAAGCACTGAGATTCCCCAGGGAAGGCACCTGATTTCATCATCACAAGATTTCCTTCCTGATAGCTTAATCAGATTTGTGCAAGGCCTTATGGACATTTGGCTTTCTGGATGCGTATCTGAAGGAAAATAAAATCCCGCACCATTTGAAATTCACTTTTTCCATAGATATGACAAAGGTTTTAACATTCCATTCATTTCCATCAGCAACATGATCAACGTGGTTTCCATGGGAAATTGTTAATGTGAGTTTGATAGAGCGTACCCTCAAAATAATGTCTTTCATTAAAAATGGCATGGATGTGGTAATTTCAGGTAATGGATTCAAACAGTCTTTATAAGGGAAATCTCATCTGTTCTTTTCGTCCAGGTAATCCATCGAGCCACAGCTTTTTAGTATTTCAGCCTGCAAAAAAAAGAGCCCTTTGCAAGCACTCCACACCTAATGTTTTTATGGTTTCCATCTTTTCCTAAGTGTGTTCAGTCCTTCGTTGGGTGAGGCATGACTACCACCAGCACCTTGCAAATTTTGAATAACGTTGCCATGAAATGTATTTTGTCATTGGTTTTCCACAATTTAAGCTGGAAACTCTCTTTCATGAGTGTGCAAACGGTAGGACACAGAAAAAGGAAATACAAAGAGAAAACGCATTATACGGGAATGAGTATCCGAGTTTGAGCAGTATCTTTTGACTCCACAAGTATTGTACTAAAAAAGTTGGTGGAAAAGGAAATTTTACACAGCTTTTAGGCTGCGTTTAACAGATTGTGTGAAAGGTAAGTGGTACTGGGATAAACCAGCATTTTTCGATCTGGAATCAATACCGTCAGGAAGTAGAAACATTTGCCATGAAGTGAGAAACAACACATGGTTATTTCATTATATTTACCTAATAAAGTACGTTTCTTTCATGTAGTATTGAAAAAAGGTCTCCTGTGGCATTTAATAAAAGAAGGATGCTTGAAAATGCCTTGACAGTTAAAGAGGAATAGATGAGCAATATTTCCTTCAATTTTCTCAGTGTGATACAGTCTGTATTTTAGCATGTAGGAAATTAGCCTTCTCGTGATGCCTTTACTGGAAAGATAAACAATTATTCTTGATTTTTGCCTTATGGTACTCTGCTAGGGAGAAATATTCCTCCTGCATCCATGTTGCAGATTTGAGAACAGGATGCGGTAAGCAATACCACTCGATCTGCCATTCCCATCGGCGGTGCAAGCCCCTGGACCCCTCGGAGCGATGCAGAAGAGGGCACGGAGAGCCGCAGATCCCCTGGTGCTCTCCCCCTGCCACGTCCCCCCGCGGGCGAGAAAGCGGTGAGAAATGCTGGGAAAGCCGGGCTGGCTTCCTAGCTTTGATTGCCACGTACAAGGCATTTAACGAGAAATCAGGCCCTCCTTCGCAGGCGAAGGACCCGCTGTCAAGGCTTGGGGTTGTGTAACCGGAGTGGCACCCACGGGTGCCACCGAGGCCAGAGCTGTGACTGCAATGCGGTGGGGGGGCTGCGGGGATGCAGGATGTTGTTGCCCCCTCGCTCCCGCACAGGGCTCTGGGTTGGGATCCTGACGTCTCCGGTGCCGAGCCGTGAGGGGTAACGGCGTCCCAGCCAGCTGAGGTTGTAAGATCTGGTTACATTACAGCAGCGCGAGCAGAAGGGTTGTCAGAGCACGGCTGGTGCTGCTGCTATATTGTGCAGGTAGGGTTTCGGTACGTACCTAAAGATTTGTCTTCATTAACATGCCTTTAATAGCACACACATGTCGCTCGAGGTCTGACAAAGCTTTTCCTTCCCTCCTGCGAGTGCTGGCTCAGGTGGCAGGCGCTGAGCCCACACCTGTGCTGGTCGTCCTCTGTATTTCTCAGATGTGCCAATGGGTGAAAGCCCTGCCTGGTCCCACACACCCAGATGGCATTTCCCAGGCATGGGGACGGGGGCGTGGAGGGCACGTGGGTGACCGATGGCGTGGCCATAGGACCATCAGGGTTGCCAGCATCTCACCAGGTGGACGGTTCAGTGTCAGCAGGAGGAAAGGCAGTCGTCTCTTCAGTGGTTTTCCAGGGAAGTAACACCAGTTCCTTAATTCTTGCTGCTCAGAGCTGGTTTTGACAGAAACATTTCCAACACTAGACCTGGAGGACCTTCTTCCCCCAGCACTCACTTCCACTCCTCATCACATTCCTTCAGCGTCTGATGTGAATTGGACGACCCAAAGCACTCATGCCTTCTCGAGGTGCTGAGCGTTCCCCAACCAGGTAAATCAGGCTCGTACACAACCACCTCTGGGATGCACCGCTCTGAAAACGGACAGGAGGAAAAGCAAGACCTGACCTATGTCAAGAAGACACTTGTGCATATTTTTCATGATTTCTGACCTTAGCCTATTACTAGAAAACCCCATCAGGGTGTGCTGGGAAGGATAAGACAACTGCTGAACAGGAGAAAAAAACAACTTTCATTTTCTCTGCGAGCCCGCAGCTGTCAGCTGAACTGCTGCATGCCCTCTCCATAACAACAGCTGGAGCGGCCAAAAATGGCACGCCGACAGCGGGCTGCTGGTAACGAACTGCGCAACTCCTGGGCGTATCGGTTACAGCCAGCACCTCGCAGATGCTACTTCCGTTAAAAAATATAAAATGGGGAGAAAAAAAACCACAGATGGAAAAATTATTTGCCTGACATTGGAAATTCTTTTTGTTACATGAACCCTGACATGTGTTACACTATAAAAGGCAGGCGAGTGAGACGGGGGGTGTGGGGGGAGAAAAGGGAAACTGGAGGAAGAAAAGATTCTCCGTGAACTTGCTTTTCACCTGTTGTCTCAGGACGGGGTGTCTGGGAAGGAGGTGGGATGTCTGCGCCGGCAGTGACAAGACGGGGCCATCAGTTCTGCTCTGGGGACTCTTTTCCCCAGAAATATTTACAAGGAGGGTGGAGGTTTCTCACAAGCAAGTGGCATTTTGTTTCCTGGCTTATACCGTAATGAAATTGTACGTTCTTCTCTAGAAAATCGAGTTCCAGCTGAACTTGGCGTGAGAGAAAGTTTGATAATGGGCTCTGATCTGTGTGCGCTGCTCATGCCAACCCAGGGAAATCGTCTGCTGGGTGGAGAACGGGGCAGGAGGGAGGTGATGGAGCTGTAAGAGACGTAGCGGCAATCGTGGCCCCACCGGATGTCCCTGCAGGTGCCCTTGGGCCGATGTGCCTCGCAGCCCTCCTGCCTGCACTCTGCCTGCGGCCCCGCGCAGGTTTGGGCGTGCGGGAGGCAGGCTGAGGGCTGAAGGCACGGCAGGAGCCCGAACCCGAAGGCACGCGGAGGCGCAAAGCCGCCGGCCAGGGAAGGGGTGAGGTCCTGCGGCCCGTGCGGGGGACGTGGTGTGCCTCCGTGAAGAAAACATCATTAAAACATCCCTCCCGCCAAAGGAGTCATCGCCCCTTTCCCCGTTGTGAAGATAGCAGTATGATTTGTCAACATCGTATCGGAAACGTTCATCGTGAACGGTTCTCAGCAGATGCTTTCCAGGTCCAAAGTGCTTGCAAACACTGATTAGTTACAGTACTGCAGCTTATTAATCACTGCCATTTCTCATTGCTACAGCTCATGTCAACATTTCAGTGCTTTGTCTGGTGCTTATTTCCAGCATTATCCACTTAATCAAAGCTGGTCCCTCCCAGCACACGGCTCATCC
>KL259932.1:16087-35857 GCA_000699545.1 Podiceps cristatus | reverse complement strand
GTGCCATGGCTGAGAGCTAGTGGGGAGAGTGGGGAGGGCTTCTAGGAGAGACGGAGCCAGCCCCCTCGCAGGCAGGAGGCAGTGGGCACGGCTTGCAGCAAGATACGAAGTAGATGCAAGAGAAAATGGTCCCAGTGAGAGGGGTGAAGTCCTGGCACAGGGGTAGAAGAAAGCTGGAGCCTCCATCCTCAGAGCTATTTGACACCCATCCTGGGCAACTTCATCCCATCCCGAAGTTATACCTGTTTTGAGCAGGGGGCTGGATTAGAGACCTGGGGTCTCTAACTGGGGGTCTCCTCAAACATTGGGGTCTCCTCAGATCTGTAGTATTGTGTGCTTGTGTGACACTGGTCTTTTCTTCCTTCTTCCACAATATTCCAAAAGTCTTCCGAAAGCTAGTAAGTACGTATGCAAGCTGACCAGCCGTCAAGGTCTGGATGACA
This sequence comes from Podiceps cristatus, assembly GCA_000699545.1. Lineage (NCBI taxonomy): Eukaryota > Metazoa > Chordata > Aves > Podicipediformes > Podicipedidae > Podiceps > Podiceps cristatus. Next base: position 35,414 of record KL259932.1, on the reverse strand, counting down.
GCCCTGCAACGGGGCAGACTTTGCTTATCTCCTCTTTGTCCTCTCCCTACATCATTAGCACCTCCACAGGAGCCTGACATTAATTTCCCTCAAACTTTGGAGTTTGTGGATTTAAGTTTTTGCATCACAGACCCCAGTTTAGCCCTGGGTCTGCTTCCCAGAGCCTGACGCTGCCCATCCATCCCACCTCCCCCAACTCTAACTCCTTTTTTTTTGAGCGCGGGAAGCTGCACAGCCCCCTCGCCCCGAAGCGCCTCCCGTCAGCTGCCAGACGCGGGCGGATCGCGGGAGCCTTCGGCTTGCGGGGTTTCGAAAAGGCAGTAAGTGCGAAGGAGTAGGTGCAGAGGTAACTTTTGCTTCGAACTTCAGCCTCCCCATTAGAGCGAGCTGGAAACATTTGCTGGTGGGAGAATGTTACTGGTGACAGGTCCTAAAATAATTGTGGAGGTGACATGAGTGAGCGACGCTGATAATGAACACGAGTTGGTGGAGCTGGCATAATTTCCTGCAGAGCTCTGTGGTCCCTAAGGATGCTTTTACGCCCCCGCTGGGCCTAATTTAAGAGAAAGTTTGGGAGTTTGACTTCACCCTGAATCTAACCGGCTTGCTCGAACTTTTCCCATTACTCTGATAAAAGATAAACTTTAACTCTTGGCGGATTTATATTGAGATTTAGTGTCCAGCTATTTTTCAGTCCTCTGGGGAAACATAGCTCCGCGGTGACTCACTTTCAATGTCCCAAACAAACACGTCCAGCATGGTCAGGGAAGAGACAGGCCGTGTCCTCGTCACCCCTTTTTGGCAGGAGGGCAGGGACCATTTTCAACAAGGTGGAAGGAACAAATGTCCCTTCTGGTGGGTCATGTTGCTCATAGCTTTTTGGCAGTTGCGATACAAACGTTGGGGAGGGAATTCAGCCTCGAAAAAGTTAATCATGGCCACAGGGCTTTATTTTTGTGAGAATTTTAAGATATGTTTGCAGCACAGATGAAAACCTCACTGTGTTCACCTGTGGGTATTTTCGAGCTCTGGAGGTTTAGATTAAGCCACTTACGTGCTTTGGGAGGAACAAAGCTCTCTGGTTTTGGAGAAGAGGTGGGTGCTTTTTCTAAGTGGAGAAGACCGTTGGTGTGTGTCTGCGCAATTTAGAGATGACAGCAGACATCGGACTGAGATGGACCATCTAGTCTAGGAATCTTCCTGCTCTTTGGGTTGTGAGCCATTAAGGGTTTGGAGGTAGGTCCAAACTCCAGCCTGGGCTGCCGCCGTTTGGGGAGCTCATGATTCAAAGGGGCGATGTGCTGCTTTATCGCACACCGGTAGAGATTAACTTCAGATCCAAGTTCCCCTCATATAGGACACATTAACCGAGTCCCGCAGTAGGCTGCTCCTCTTCTTGCTTTTAGGTCTTTCAGTCCTGCAGTTGTGCCACCAGGAACAGAGGTTTCCCGTGACGCAGAGCAGGAAAGAAGTTTACATTTTGCTAAAGAAATCAGCTGGACCATAAGTGAGTATCGCGTTGGGGGGTTTGCATAATCTTTATGTTCAGACAGCCCTTTCATGCTAACCCAGCAAGGACACCCAGCCTCCTCCCTCCTGACCATGACATTACATTTTGCAGTAAGCTAAAGCAAGAGAGAAATTCAACCTTCATCTGAGACCGGTGCCTTAACCCAGCACAGAGCCCGCACGTGCGCAAGAGGGTTTTTACATGCGTGCGCGTGTCGCCTTCACGCCTTCCTGTTTTGCTGGCTGAAATAACCGGGGCACCACCGTCAGTCTCCGATAGCAGCTGGGGTGGGGGGGAGGAAGGCACCCGGAGGAGGGACGCTGGCCAAGTCCTATTGCCAGACTGGGGTGAGAACGTTTCTGCCGAGCTTTCCTCCGCACGCAGCCGGGGCAGGAGAGGCCTCGTGACGGCCTCATGCGATGTGCTTCTCTGCCCAACTTCACATGGGCCCTAAGAGAAATCAGTGGCAGTTGTCCCCTCTTCATACCCCAAGTGTTGCCATCACACTAATCAAATCACTGCCAAATTCAAGTTCCTACTGTGATTCTGCATCTCACAAGCCCTCTCGGTGCATTAAAGCTTTCCAACATTATTTTTTTCAGATAATTTACAGTTTTTCTCTAAACTAATTAAATCGCTCACTAATTTTCTGACGCTTTCCTTTTCATCTAGGAACTAATTTTATGGAGAGAATTACAAGCTACCCCCTACTTTTCTTTTATGCATGTTTCCTCTAAAAGCATCATAATTAGAGATCTTCAGCTTTAACGCCTCCAGATTATTGTAAATGAATGATGCCTCCATAATGAATAACCTAATAATCACGTTATCAACCTTTATTATTTCTAGACAAACTGCAAAGAAATGATCATGTACCTCATTTGTGAAGCTCTCAACGTAGAGCATGAATGGTTCAGAACTAATTTCATTTTTCACACGTGTACCTCCCAGGTATGTCACAAACACCCAATTTAGAGATAGTGTTATCAGAAAAAGTATTGCCGAAAGCTATATTGTTTTCTTCATTTTTCACCTGGTGTAGGTGTCAGTGTTTGGTAAAATTCACAGATCATTGGGAACGATTGCTTTTGCTTGCGATAAATGCAATTAATAAATTTGATTGAGCTTTTCCTTGTCAGAGATAAGGAAAAGCATTCGCACAGTGCTGGCACAGAAGTCATCTCCAGGCAGGCAGATTGCAGGAGGCTTTTCAGCTCTCGTGGCAAAGCTTGGAAATATTATAGATCTTTGTTCCCCTCTAGTGGCTTGTCCACAAAAACCAGCTCAAGAGTCCAAACTGCTGCTTCCTCAGTGGTCAGACTTTTTTTTTTTAATTTTTTTTTTTTTTGCCTGCATGGGCAAGGCTCATGCTTTTCTCCTGCAGGCTCTGAGTTCAAATATTGAGGTGCCATACCCGCGCGCTGCCGTGGGCGTAGGAGGCATTTCCAGCTGCCAGTTCAGCCAGGATAAGCATGGGCGTTACAACATGCTGTCTTGGAAGAGATTTGCCCGTCACTCACCGTAGTGTGAAATCAAAGTTATTTGGAGTCAGTGTGGAAGAGTTATTAATGGGGAAGAGGAGCGGCTTATGAGAATCAGCATCATCTGCCTCGAAGCAGTACTGGGAGAGTAACTCAGTGTGATAAGGCGAGACCCCCTTCCTCTACGTGGGAAAATGGGCTTGAGGGGCTCCTGGAGAGCAATTTGCTGGAGGGAAACTATTCTGAGACCAATGTGATTTTTTATCCTGCAAGAAACGGCATCTGAGCCCACCTAATCCCTTAGTGTCCCCTTCCCGGGCCTGGGGAGAGTGGGCCGCCCTGGGTGACGCAGCACTCGCTCTCTCTGCCTTGGGGGTCCCTCCTGCGATGTCTGGCCGGGCTGATGGCGATGGGTTTGCCCTCTAAAGCAGACCCAGCAAAAGAGAGAGATGTTGAAACCCAGAAGGGATGGGAGAGAGGGAATAACACTGGGGGAAAAAAACCCAACATCCATAAAATGTATAAGATTTATCTTTTGTTTACGGTTTTGTGGCAATTCTGGTTAAGCTGACTCCAGAGTTTCCCGAATACCAACTTGGGCTTTGACTCCATCAGCAACACTGAAGCAGAGAAAAGCCCATGGCACTTCTTCTCTTCGCGGCTGGGCTTGCAGGCAGCCTTCGCCGCCATCTGTGCTCCCGTGTGTGCCGGTGTCACCGCGTGCCGGTGTCACCGTGAGCTGCTGTCCCCGTGTCCTGGTGTCACCAGCCAGCTTTTCCTCGGGGAATTGTACAGCTCTGCCACTACCATCTGGCTGAGCCCTTGGTCCTTAGTGATAACCGGGAGCAGCTCAACACTGATCTTCAGAACATTTGTATTTTTATTGAACACACAAACCAAAATTTGTTTAACCTCCCCCTGCAAATCCTCCAGCTGATTATGCAAACTCTGTCTTTAGAGCGGAAGGGAAGAAATACAAACAAAATCCTTTTGCTTGGCTCCGTGGCCGGCACCTACTGAATACCTCATTAAAAAATTACTAAGTGACAGTTAACGGCGATATATCACGACGAAATGTCTTGCTAAATGGCAAGAGTGGCCTCTAGCGGTGTCGTCTCCTGAGTGGCCCTTCCCTGAAGCGCTGCACCTAAACAGGGACGGTACCTGCACCCCCGGCCTTCATAGCGAGTAATAAAGCAAATTAGAAGACAATTTAAGAACTGAAGAGCTCTTCCAGGAATACAGCCCTCTCGTACCTCTTTGCCCAGCAGCTTTCCGGCTCCTTACCAGCCCTGAGCTTTCCAAGCTAACTTGACACTAAAAATTAGGGAAACTGGAAGTCGGTATCGTTTGGGATATTGGACGCTGTTAACAGACACTTGCCAGCTACTGTTACAATGGGGGATGAAGTTAATTCTGAATATTATTTTTTTAAAAATAAATTAAGACTTGGAACAAAGTTTTATTTAATAAAACATCTAGTTATGATCTCTCCTGTTAGTCCATCCTTTCTCACATTCCTCATCCCCACCTCCACCGGGTAACCAGACAGTCACCCCCGCTTTTGCCTGGTTCCGCTGGAGACCTTCCCTGCTATTAATGCGCAAGAAAAACTACACTCGTGTGGCAAAGGGGAAAGAAGCCCCGATACAGACAAGAATAGGTCAGAGCATTTGGGAAAAACATTACCCAAACCCTAGCTAGCAGTTACCATCCTGTTTTTGGAAGAAGAGTTTATTGCAGTTTATTTCTTGGAGCCTTGCTGGGAAGAGGAACAGAATAACGTGCCACACGGGCAGAGCAGCCCAGGGAAGCTGCGCGCTCCTGCACGTTAAAAGTAACCCCTTTCCCAGGTCCGAGCATCCGTTTTTAATATCTAAGCGGCGAGGGGCAGGTAGCAAATGCCACGCGCCTGCTTTGGTCCCGTCTCCAGGGGCCGGCTGAAGAGCTGGCATCTTGGCACTTGACAGAGGCCACTGTAAAGTCAGAGTATCGCAGAGTAAATCTTCCCACCGTACCTCTGCCTGTCACCTTAGCCTCACGACAAGGAGGAAGGCTCTAAAACACCTGAGCTGGAGTCTCGTTCATCCAAGAGCAGGCTTTGATTTCCACCTGATAAGACAAACTCCGTCTGTGTGATTAAATTGTCTTAAAGCATTGGGAAATAAGCTTTGGGGACAGCAATTGTTGCCAGCTCTCTCAAAAGCTGTGCTAATCAGTCCAGGTGATTATTTTGATTATTCCTGGTTATTTCCCTCTTTTTTGCTGCCAACTTCACCCTCCTGCTTTGTGCAATTGCCTGGCAATTCACTACAGTGCTCTCTTTCTCGGGTTCAGCAAGAATTCAAATGATGATAAATAATGGTGCCAAAGAAGACAATGACAAGAGCCGCTCTGGAGATTTGGGTAAAGCAGTAAATCACGCATATTCCCTTTCAAAAATGAAAGAGAAGGGCTGTGTGTGGCTGGGTGTATCCTGGCGGTCTGGAAAGAGCTTATCAGAAACAGACATCTCACAAAAAGCATCACTTATTTCTAGTGCGCCTCCTTCAATCATGGGGGGAGAAACTGGAAAGAGAAGTTGTACAGCAATCTTTCCCCAGGTTCCTGTGTTTACAGAAATGTTTAGATCTGGCTTTGAGGGGCTGAACATTGGCACTTTTTGCCCTGACAATGAATCTGCACGAAGCGTGACACGGTGACTACTTTGTGCTGCTGTTTTTTCCTCACGTGTCCCCGTTGTCACGGGGAATAACTCTGCAAAAAGACGGGGAAACCCAACGCAACCCCCTGCGGGAGCTTCCCGTGGGCGATGGTGACAGCCCTACGTAACCGGTGGGGCTGCGGGGGGAACAGCGGGCTTTCATGCCCCAGCTCCGCTCTGGACCAGGCTAGAGGAGGAATTTCCCCCCAGAAAGCACAACAGACCCATTTTAGGAGATCTGGGGCCTGGGGAGGAAGAGTTGATGGCTGCAGGAGAAAGGTCACCTTCGCTCTCCGCAGACAGCGATGAACAGAAGCGTCGGAAAACACCGGAGCTCTGCCCGCTCCCCACCACTCACTCGTAGCAGGGAAAGCTGTCCCCAGACTGTGCTTCACCACGCATGACCCACCTCCATTTTCCTCAGGTGCACAACGATCTTCCCCTGACCTTCCAGCACACAAGCTGCTCCCACAAAAGAGGAGCTCCAGCTATTCCACAAAGTCACTTTTGCACTGAGCAGTGCAGTTGGTCTAGGAAACTTGCCCAGAAAAATGTTCTTCATGAGCTCTGGAGCACCTCAGACTGAGTCCACAGAGTCTTCCCCAGTCCTCTCAGGGAATTAAAAATATCAGAAAATAAAATATAGGACCTGCGGATCTTTTGTCAATTAAAGTGAACACAATTTGTGCCGCAATAGCCTGTCCCGTTTCACACCCTCATTTCTCTCTCGGAGACGGTAAGGTCATTTAAAATTCAATCACAATATATGACCAAAGATGCAAGAGGCTGGAAATGAATGTAGCTCATTGGAGAATAAAACACATCCTGATGCATTTGTAGCTTGTGTTTTGGTCCTGCCCTCCGGTGCGTCTGTCTGGAGGCACATTAAAGGAGGGGACACGATGCAAAGGGGGAGCTGTGAAACCTGCAGTTATTAGCCCAGGGCACATCCTGTTCTGCTGTCTGGCACTGGGTTTCTAATTAAATAATTGCAAGCGTTGTTTCCCCATCTGAAATAGCGTTCCCTTAATAAATGCAGCTCACAGGAATTAATTCTGATTCAAGGCTCTTGCAAAGATAAATATAGAGTCAGCCTTCATTATTGCATGGTATTTTGCTGGGAGGGGGAGAGAGAAAGAGCTGGGCTTTACATATTTTAAGCATGTTGTGGGTTTTGTACCTGTATGGAGGTGATGAGAACACAGTAAGTACCAGCCAGGGAGAGCGACAGCACGAAAATGCTTTGTGCCGTGTATCGCTGCTGCCGGGGGTGATACAGGGGCCCGGGGAGAGCGTTCATGCACTTTGCCATCCATGTTCAGGGACGCGGTTTGGCTCAAAGCTCCAGAGAGGCACCGACCCCTGAGCACGCTCAGACCTTTCCAAACCCAGGTGTGTACTTTCCCTGCCAAAGACTTTGGGTTTTTTCTGTCTGTCCTTGGCCATACCCAGTTTCCCATCACATCCTTGCCGTTTTAGGCAGATTCTTGTGAGCTAGAAGCCTGCCTGTTTGGTGCGAAGCAATCTGAAGCAGAAATGACTCTGCCCAAGATTCAGGATAAGGCTCAGATCAGACAATAACTGACGTGGACTGAATAAAACATTATAAGCAACACCACCAAACCCTGTGCTACCCATCTGTCTGCTGTAGCCATCTGCTTGCTGTTGTTTCAAACTTAGACCGTAACCAGTTTGGAGAAGACCCTGTCTGGGTTATACCTAGGCTTTGTGTTTACCAGCTTGGACTCTACCTGCTACAAAGTACAGAAAATAATGAGAGGAGATGGGCAGGTTTTATAGCTCGGGCACGGAGCTGGAAGGCTGATCAAAGTTCAGATCCCTGTTGGATGTCAAGCAAATAATATCATCTGTCTCCAAAATAACGGTAATTCTATTCCTGTAACTCACAAGATAAAGGATAAATTCATTAATATACACGATACAAGCCAGAGATAATGCAGATACTTGGAAGACAAGGACGAAAACATCAGAGAAGCTGAGCAAGGTCTCTTTAACCTGATCTGCACCTCCAAAGTCCCTCCTGCGAGCTCGTCAGGGTGCAGGTCTCCCAGGACTGCTTTAGAGAAGTCAGAGCCTCTCGACAGATGCACATGGGAATGTCCCTTTGTTAAGAGACAAAAAGAGTAGAGCAACTCCTCACCATTTTTTCCCGTTTGACCCCTTATGCTTGTGCGTGCTACGCTGCAGCATCAGTAACGTCCTTTAGACCCATCCTGCACCCCCTTTTAGGTGCAGGGAGTGTGGGAAGGGAAAGCTTTGGGGAATTTCAGCTTTTCAAACCTCAACCTGGCAAGAAAGTCAGGAGCGAATTCCAGGGTCTCCCTGCCTGGGTTTTACAAGCAACTACTGCAGCCAGCGGGTAACTTACTACTAATTGTTTTTTAATTTCATGCTGGGAGGAAAAACACAGGCAATCCCAGATGGTGAAGCAAAGGACCGACCAAGTTAATAACAACCACATTGATTGAATTGACTGAAACGCAGAGCTGGTGTCAGCAGGGCTCATCCCATCTCTGGTGCAGACCAATTTTTAAATACAGAGTTGATCTTTTAGCATCAGAGCAGAGAAGCCAAAAGGACTTTCAGATGAATAAAATGAAACTACCTGTGTCCTGCCACATGCTCCCGAGAGTTGGGAAGAAAAAGATCTCGGCATCCTACGCCCTTGGCCACTGCAGATAACAAAAATCACAGTGAGGATTATTGAGCCTCCTTCTTGCTATTGCTGAGCCGTCTCCTTCCTGTAGTCCCGTGCTGTAGGTTGAGGCCATCTATTCTGTGCAGGACTTTGCTGCCCTCCTTATAGCCGCGCTCTGGCACGATTGACACGGGCAAGCTGTGAGTGATCCTCGTGGTCAAGGTGGGTATCAGGGCTCCCGTAGCTCAGACCTGGTGGATGTAATAACAGGTTAAGCCTCACCGCGTGCCACCCCAATGCTTAAAAATGGGAAAACTAATAAAGCAGAGCTGCCTTTTGAGGATCTTGGGCAAAAGACACTGGAATAAACACCAAGCATTAATAATGGAGATGGATGGAGTAGGTGCTGATCTTTGAAGCCGAGTTAGTTGTAACCAGTAATTGGGGAAAATGGGACATAAATGATAGTGCGTGACATTTTAACACCACTCCACTGAAATCAAACGCTGCCTTTAGAAGGGGTTTTTAGCCACAAATCAAATGTTTAGGCTCACTATTTGGGGATGAGAGTGTTACTGTGGTGCTGCAAAAATCCTCTTTATTCAGCGTGGAGACCAGGGAATTCCTTCTAAAGCACAAGAACAGCTGGGAAAAGGTAAATGATAGCATTTTAATAGCCCTCACAGTGCGTATCACAGGCTAGACTGGCACATAGGACACCTGGCTACAAAATGTACATGCCAAAATGATTTTTCAGATGCAATATGCTGTCTTGGGTAATTAAATGGTCCTTTTTGCTATAAACACTTCACACCATCAGTAAAGACCCTTTTTGGCAGCGTAGAAGAGAATCATCCTCCCTGGTACTCAAAGGGGAAAAGAAGCCACAGCAGGACTATAGAAATTGGCTACAGCCCATGTCATGGACGAGAGGGAAGAGCAACCTTGTGATGCACACGAGCATTTGCAGATGGAACATCAGGAACAGGCACAGTGCAGCTGCAGCACGAACACCTGTATCCCCCACCCGTTTTCACCTCTTGGGGAAAGATGAATGGCCCGGGTTTGCCAGTCTCTCTGTGCTTTTGAAGAGCTCTCTCCCCTTGCACTGATTCCATTGAGCGGCCTGGGAACGTTGCCATTTGGACCACTCTAAAATAAAGCTGGCAAGCGTTAGCAAATAACTGGATGAAGCCTTACTCGAATGGGAAAGTCCTACCACGTCCATCACATCTACACTTTGTATGCATAAAGGGGAAAAAAAGAAAAGAATTCTTTTGTCATCTCCTATTTCTATGATGAATGGGTATAGCATAAATCTTTATTTTTTTTTTTTATCTTGTTTATCCTCACACTGCCTCTGTGAAGTCAGGCAGGGCCGCCGTGAAGTGAGGCACAGGGAGAAGAAGGAGTTTTCCCAGGGTGCACAAGAATATACCCACAGCTCGTGTGTTACGCGGGGCTGCCCACCCGTGCACACGGACCCAGCACACCATCGTCCTTCGTAAACCAGAAAACAAGGCCATGACGCGGGGGCTCCTACCTGCACTCTGTGCAGCTCTATTAGTGCCCAGCTGACTGGAGAGCTGACCTCTATGGAAGCCATTTATATCTTCGTTTGAGGGATCTTCCGAACTTTAACAGGCCACCAGGGATGTGGTTTTCCTCTGCTGTCTGCCTGCTGAGTCTTCCCGTGTAGGACTAAACCAGAAGTGGGTGAAATGAACTTATTCAATGGAAGAGGGCTGGAGCACCTCTCCTGTGAGACAGGCTGTGTTCAGCCTGGAGAAGAAAAGGTTCTGGGGAGACCGTTGAGCAGCCTTCCAGTGCGTAAAGGGGCCTTCAGAAAAGCTGGAGAGGGACTTTAGACTGGACATGTAGTGATAGGACAAGGGGTGATGGCCTTAAACTGGGGGAGGGCAGATTTAGATGAGATATTAGGATGAAACTCTTCCCCGTGAGGGTGCTGAGGCCCTGGCACAGGCTGCCCAGAGCAGCTGTGGCTGGCCCGCCCCTGGAAGTGTTCCAGGCCAGGCTGGACGGGGCTCTGAGCGCCGGGTCTAGCGGGAGGTGTCCCTGCCCATGGCAGGGGGGTGGCACTGGGTGACCTTTAAGGTCCCTTCCCCCCCAAACCAGTCTGTGCTTCCGTGAAGTGCAGGAAGGGGATACCTGGCACAGTGCGCGGCTCCACGGGAGTGGCAGCATCCCAGTCACATGTGGATGCAAGGATCTAATCCACGGCATGTGCCAGCTTGCTAGGAACCCTTCATTTTAGAAACACAGCTGGCTCAGCTGATGCTTATTGCAACCTCTCAGCATTTCTTGACAGAGACATCTTATTATCACCTACAGCCCCATCTAACAAGAAAGTCAGTGCTCAGGTCCAGAAAAGTGGGTGTCATTTACATGTCTCTGTCTTGGAGCCAACTCCCTGCAGGAGCAGGATCTTTCCATCCTTTTCCAGCACCGGCTGTTCTGCCTGGGGAGTGTGATCCGCTCTCTGCATCGCAACCAATTCAGCCTTAAGCACTGATGGCAAATACCTTCCTGAGAGAGCAGATTCCTGTTGACTCCTTGTTACTGAACGTCTGCCTTGTTCTCGCTCAGAGGAGCAAAATGTCAAGACAAGTTTAAATGTCGGGCCTCACGTGAAGCTTGTCAGTGCCGGGGTGAGCATCCTCCACGGAGCAAGGATCGGCTGCTACAGGACCAGACGTCAGAGAACTGTGTTGCCCTTTCCTGTGCACGCAGAACGCAGGAGTTTTGCGAGCCCCAGGGACCACAGAGCATCTTCCTCACCCTGAGAGGTCAGAGATCTCAGGATTTTACCAAACTGCCCAGTAAACTCCTACCCTGTTGCTTCTGGCTGTCATCTGCCAGGTGTCCAGGTGCCAACAGCATGGACTGAAGAATGCTCAGAAATCCTGGGGGAATAACCCTTGTCCTTGTCTGACGCCATGTTCTGCCTGCAGAGCCACGGCAGGAATGAGCTGCACGTGGGGGGGGGCGGATTGAGGGGGGACAGTTTGGACCAGCTGCCTCTAAACCTGCCTGCTCCAGCTCGTGTGGGAAATCAAAGAGGCTGTTTGGCTCCTTTAAACCATGAGGAAGGGTGTCCAAATCTGGGCATCAACCATTCAAAAAGCTGGTTTAATATTTCTTTTTGAATCCGTTTGCTTCTAAGAGAGAATGAAGCTTGAACAACTTTGTAAAACTGTCCCTAGAGACGAAGCTGGTGCTCAGGAACCGCACGGGTGTGACATACCTGGCTTCATGGTCTTTCTTGCTAGCAAGCTGTCTCCCCTCTCCTAATCCAAAGTGGCATCTTGGAGCAAAGCAAAAACAGCAGCCGAAATCAGAGATTAAGCAGTTTTATCAAAGCGCCAAAGGAAAGCAGTGGCTGTGCTCGGTAATGGACGGTTAAATGGAAATGGCCTCAAGCTGCAACAGGGGAGGTTTAGGTTAGATATTAGGAAGAACTTCTTCACCGAAAGGGTGGTCAGGCATTGGAACAGGCTGCCCAGGGAAGGGGTTGAATCTCCATCCCTAAAGGTGTTTAAAGAATGGAGAGATGCGATGCTTGAGGGCGTGGTATGGATGGACTTGGCAGTGATGGGTTAACAGTTGGACTCGATGACCTTAAGGGTCTTTTCCAACCTTGACAATCCTATGATCCTATGATAAATAGCAGGAGCGGTGGGATGGGGAGGTCTGCCAGGGAGGGGAGATGGTCAGAGGAGGAGGGGAGGGGAGGAAGGAGAAGCAGGGCACAGCTCTACCCTCTGGTTTGCTCAGGACTTGGAGGCACATGCAGAGCTCCAGGAGAGTCGCAAAATCCCTGGGGAAGGTGGTGGGGGCTCTGCTCAGCTCCGTGCTGCAGCGGGGATACCTTCCCAAGGGGAAGGGTGGGCCAGAGAATGCAGCCATGCAAGAACCAGGCCAGGAGTGCAGCCACGGCACCTGGCCACTCGTCCGGGCTGCGTGGCTTCCTCGGAAGCAGGTCGAAGCGTAAACACCCACATGGAGCTGGGGTGTGTGAGGGTGTTTAATCTCTTCCAGTTCGATTCCTGTATCAAGTCTCAGCCACACACGGTGTTGCTGCCTTTCCTTTACTTCCCTCCTAGCTGAACCAAAAAAAAAAAAAAAAGCCCAGCTTTTTCCAAGCTTGCTTGAGTAAAGGTCTCTTACTACGTGTCTAATACAGAAAAGGAAAGTTAAATAAGGTGAAACCTGAGCAAACTGAACCCAAGCCTTTCCTTGAATGGTGACATGTGAGGCAGCAGCGAGTGTATTATCAGGTTTCAGTGAACATCTGCTGCTGAGAGGTAGCGGGACGGTAATATTCCACATGTGGAAAAAGGAAAGACTTAAATAAACACAATTGTTTGGGAATAAATGAAACCTAATCTAGGATTATGTGGGCTACATTTATCTAACACAGTATGAATAAAAATTTAGCGGCAAAAATCTGCAAAGGTGGTAAACACATTGTTGCCTGTGATACCTGTTTTCTTTATAAGACCTGGTATCTTTTGCTGAAGGGAAAAAAAAATATGATGCTGTTAAATGCAAGGTACAAAGACTGTTGTTTGCACTGGAGCCTAAGGGATTCTGATTGCTTGATCCCTTAATTCCTGTGGAAATCCCAGCTAATGTAGCCAGCTTACCGCGCTTTCTTATCTTGGAGATGGATTTTCTGAAGCATCAGAAACATTTTCTGAAACAAACAGGCTCTGGGGGAGGAGCCCAGCAGCTGCAGTGAGGGACGGTTCCCACACCCTTTGGTGGAGTTGTGTGGGGCTTCCCCAGGCTTTGGAAGAGCCTCTGGCTTCTCTGTTGGGTGAGTGGCACCTCGGGGTGCTGCGGCTCAGCACGAGGCGTGTTCCATGTGCTCTGCGTGTTTGCTCTGCAAGCTCCATGTGCTCTGCAGGCTCGGCATCTCCATCTGGGCTCCCTACGGCCAAGCCTGGCTCCAGGTCCTGCCGTTGGGAAGGTCACAGAGCCCAAAACGCTGAAGGTGCAACTTCTCCGGAAGAAAATGGTGACTTTAAAGCCCCAAATAAATGGTGGTACCTCAAGACAGAAGGAAACAAGCAGCAAAACCTGGCAGAGCAAAGGACTTGCTAACCATTCAGCCAGGCCATGTTTTCTTGTCCTCTCTTCCTCTCAAATATAGACCCACTTGATTGTGTTTTACTGCAAGACCGATTTTATGTCCATAAATGACAGTTATGTCCAAAAATTTCCAAAGGAGCACAGTTATTAAAGATATATGTGCTATGACCGAGACTGAACAAACTATTTAAAAATTTCTCTGAATGTAATCAAGCCCTGAAGTCAACAGATCTTATATTCATGCTTAAACTCAGGATGTATAGTCTAGTTCTCAGTCAAATTTACTTCTCTTTCCATGTTGTTTTCAGCACAACTTGTGCTTAGCTTTTTTGACCCCTCTTCTGGGCACGTTCCTTTTCTTTTTGATGATTTAGTTCTGCCATGCAGATTTCTTGCAGTCCAATCACCAGAAATGTTTAGTGCTTTCTCTTTGGCACATACTGAGTTTTGCAGAGACATAGAGGCGAATTGTTTTGGGTTTTATATCTTAGTCCTTAGAACTGACGCACCGTTTACGGAATTGTTTCTTGGACTTAACTGGCTTAGCTCTCCTCCATAGATCTGAGATTCTTTCATATATCACAGTGATTTCTCCTGGGTTATTTCTTTCTTTTGAACCTATTTCCTGTTGAAACTATTCCCGTGGCTCAGCCCCGGACTGCTTCCTCATGGCACTCTCTAAGCCACGTTTGGTTAATCACGGATTTAAATGAAGGATCAATTTATAGGAGCTGTTCCTTGGAATTAGATTTCAGATCTCAGTGATTTGATCCCAATGCCAACTCCATCAGGCCCTTAGACAGCCAAGAGAAGTGCTGTGCAAGCAGAGTTCTTGTTTACTTCATCAAATTAATTCGGCCAAAGGCTTTAATCCTGATTCCCAACACATGGGGGAGTCAGACCAGCAGGATGGAGAGCGGACAGGCCCGCTGCTTGCTTGACTCTCCATCTAGCATCAGATGTTACTTTTGTGAGTTAATCTCCATTAATGTGAGAAAAAAATTACAGATCTGCCCCTTACTGTCCCCTTAATGAATTAAAGCCTCCCCTCCATGGATATTATTATAATGGAAGGGTTGTTTGCCAGGCAGTGGGGGTGCCATGGACCAGTCCAATTACACTTCTCATTATAGCACTTGACTCAAAACACCAGAACAACCCATTAGAATCACAGAATCACAGAATTGTTAGGTGACAAGCAAGTCTCTGCTGTCTTTGATGAGGGACAGAGGTGGGAACCTCCGAAGCTCTGAGAAGGAGACAGCTCAGTGCATCCGTACAACACACCGCAACCAACTACGGCTCTCAGTGCTCGGTGGCAGTGACACTGAGGCGTGTTATACTCTAGGAAAGGATTTTTAATAAACCTGCGTGGTGCTTCCTTGAATGTCACTTGACAGCTGAAGCAGAGAATGCTAATCCAAGGATTCACACATTGCTGCGAGGTGTCCAATATCGCAGAGCTCGGATGTGCACGCTGGATGCTGGCGAGCTTCCTCTGCTTCCTCATGCCAATCAACCACCCTGACTGCTTTTATCCCTTTTTGCTAAGGGTGATGTGTGCTGAGATTCTGATTTAGACAAGGTGACCTGAATGAAATGCTGTTTGTGTTTGACCAGGACCATATTCTGGGTGGCAGTTTAATTGCAGTTTAATTGCTCTGCTTTAAAGAGCAGAATAATTAGCCTGCTATGAATGTTGTAGCATTGGCAAAGGGGAAAGCTTCAAAGAATTTAAAATTCTGTTTCTTGACCAAGCAAGGGGGTAAATACTGACACTCTGAGACAGCTGAGAGCTCTTTAACTTGCCTGAAACCAGAGATGGAGCCAAAGCTCTAAGGTAGCTCCATGGTTTTACTGTCTATAAGGAAGAATTCAAATCCAGCATAAGTGGAGATCAAACTTTCAATGATGGTGATTAGACATTTGCAATGTGTGCTGCGTTACCAATGTACGTAATAGCTCCTTGGACTATTGAAACAAGCCAGGATATTTTTTAAGGACGTTAGAAAGATGCTTCTTAAGCCACACTTTCCCTTGATGACGTTATTATTTAGCAATAAGGTGATCACAAATTTGTGCAATAGCTCTTTAGATGTACAGCACGGGACACCTCAGTGCGGTCCTACGTGGGGGTAGGACAGTGCCTGCTGAGTTTATGAATGACAAGTAGATCTCACTCCAACAACTCTCGGACCTGCTGTTTAATCTACGTCAAACCCAACAGAAAGAGAGAGGACCAACACCAATCCAGTCCCTTATTTTCAAGAAACTTGCAGAAAACAGATGCAAGAAAGAAGGGAAAAAGAGTTAGAAGGTTTAACTTTTGTTAGATCTCAGAAAATACACAGGGGAGAAAGACACCATAAAGTGAGCTTAAGTTTTCCTTCTCCTCACAGGCCTACTTGTCTAAATACATTTACATATATGCATACACAATTACATATAATGAATGATATGCATATATACATGCACAAACATATATCCCTATACAGTTTATATATATGAATTCTGTAAGGCTAAAACCAATCAGTGTAATAAATAGAGAGCGTTATAAAAATAGTAGATATGGAAAAGTGGCACATAGCAATCCATTTCCAAAAACACAAGCACTTTCAAATTTGGGTCTCCAATCTGCTTAGGAGAATGACTGAACGGAGACTGCATCTGGTATTTAATTCAAGCATTGTGCTGCTGTCAAAAGAAACCATGCTGGCAAGCTGAATTTCAGCCTGCCAAGATCCTTTTGTAAAAAACACAATTCAAGGCTTAAGAGTAGGGAGGAGGGGGAAAAAAAATCTAGAAAATAAAGACATAATAGCACAATCTCTGTGGGCAGATAAAGCACAGAAATACAGAGTTTCCTGGATTCACTTATCTTCCTATTTCCCGCCGCTGTGATTGAGGGCCTGAGACGCTCACACACCCCGGGCTGGGGGAGCGGGTGGATCTCTCCATTCACCTCCATTTCATGCTGGCTGAGAAGCCTTTGATATCCAGTAGTATTAATCCCTACTCTTGCTTACTCAGACTGGGGGTTATGACCAACAAGTGGGTAAGTTTAAACAAATGTGTAAACCTATTACATGTAATCCTCAATGAGAGTATTACTGGAGTAAGATCTGAGCACGGGGACCTCATGATCTAGCTCTAAATAGCTGGTTTCCTTCAGTGTGAAGAATGACTCAGTACTATGATTCAGGCTTAATATATTGCAGATCTGGTTCGCTCTGGCTAGACTTTATGTTCTTGCACTCTTGGGGCCCTCAAATTTTCTCTTCTGTCAGAGAGAATTTATTTTTCCATGAGCTCAAACTCTTTTAATGACATTTACTTTGCAAGACTGGAATCCCCTCCAAGGAGGGCAGGGAGAATTTAAAGCTCTTTTTAGGTCCTTAATTAATGAGTATTCATGAATTTTGGCAGTGATTCTCAGTTTTTAACCTGTTGCAGGTTTAAAAGAATGTTCTGAATCAGGCACTAATTTTCCTATCAAACATGAGACTAGATAATGAGCTATTCCAGTAAAACTAGCCTGGATTTTATTCCAGAAGGGACCATGACATTTTCAAAGACTGGCATCAAGAAAGGAGTTGTAAAATAGATTTGCATATTACTCAGCTTTACTTTTCCAAACAGACCTTTAAAATATTTTTGAATGGAATTGCGTCATCGCATCTGCTCTTTTGCTGTTCATATTCATATTAACTACAAACCTTTCACATCTACCTGCACCAATTGTAATAAAATTAGAAAACCATTAGAGGGTGACTTTGTGCACTCAAGGGCATCAGATCATCCCAGAATGAATTAGAGCTGAAAACAGGAGAAGTTATTTAAATTAACAATTTTGTGAAGATCAATTTCAGATTAGCTGTGTACAGCAACAGAAAATATGGACTAGTGTGATTTGAAATTAGGTTCCACCAAAATCTGAGATGTTGTCAGCTTTGCTGTTTTTATTGTAGACTAGCTTAAAACGATGATGATGCAGAAAGATCAATTTATCAGTTATGTTAATTCCTTCATACAAATTTCTGAAGAAAATTCAGTCAAAACCTTACATTGAAGCACTATTCTGAGGAATTAAGTGTTCAATTACGTTATGAAGCAACAAGAGGCATTAGTACAAGTACCAGGACCATATTTCCTCAAAGTCTGTGCACGTACACACAGTCACTTCTGTTCTGTTTGAAATTCACCTTGTGTAGACTATTGGTAAGATGTAAAACACAGTAAATCTCTATGGATTAAAGTTATTTTTGTGCAAAGGTCTACAGGACAATCTACAGACCATTTAAATCCCTCAGTCCCGTTTGACAGCATAATGGCCTTGAATGACTGTATTGGTAGAATAGTCCCTCTGCATGACACTAATTTTCACCCTATTATTCAGGTCAAACACTTCTTGATTACGGTAAAGATGTTGCTAAGTAGGTCTTCATGTTTAGCATACAAGTGCTGAGATGCATTTTGTCTTTTGGAGACAGCGTAGAATGAATTCTCGAAGTAATTTCTTACTTTGGAAATAACGGTCAGTAATAGCTGCAAATTTCAGACCAACCCCTATTCAAAGAGGCCTCTGTGCTATGCTGTCATGAAGAAGGACCTTGTGCATAACTATTTATCTGATTTATCAGCCATAAAGCAGCATAACCTCTTCCCTTAGAACCAAGGGTGAGGTCCGTCCTGGCTCCCAAGGTGCTGGGAAGTTTAACATGTTTTGATACACTGTTTATGTCTGATTATTGGCCCTTTGTGCCCTTTCTTTGCTTCAGATGTTCTACACCAAAAGTATTTTTCCTTTTACCACCTGAACGTGCACCAATGAATTCCAGGAATATCATGTTTTGACAAGGTTTCCCAGGATACAAAGTCCAAGGGGAAAGAATGGGAGCTCTGTATATATTAAATTATTATTATATATTTAAAACATCCCTAAGCCTACGGCACCAAAAAGAACAGATTTCCACAGATTTGCATGGCTCATGTCCTCTGATATGAGTGTCTGTGGCTTTGTATCAACATCCAGGGCAAGCACAGATAGTCTCAGGAACTTGTGTTCAGGATACGACTCTCGTATTGCAAAATGTGAGTGGATGGGGCATCCTGCGCCAACTCAGCTTGATGGAAAACACTAAGTGGTTCTAAGGGCAAAAAGAAGATCTGGCTTCAGAACAGGCTGATTTCCTCTGTGCCAGTCAATTGCTCATTTTGGGTCATTCTTAATTTTATGTACTTTTTTATGATTGTGAGTTAATATCAGCATCTCAGCGCTGCTTGTATTTGTCTCTGGTATCATCAGAGACAAAAAGAAAATAAGCATCAGATGAAAGTCCTATAATAATACATCTGCTAAGTGACTACAATCTTGTTGCTCCTCAGAGTAGTTAATTTACAACTGTCCCTTGGGCGCTGCACAAATGGTAACAAACTTCAGACAAAACCTACTCCATCATTTGCTGTTCTTATCAGAAGCCAGAAAATCTAAACTGCCTCAGGCCAACAAATTAATTAAAAATTCCAGTGAGGAAAAACATTTATCACAGGGTGTTTTCATAGACTCTTGTTGCTCTCGCTCAAAGATGCCCACACTCTTGTTTTCAATAATCCAAGTGACTACACTAGCTCAAAATAGCACTAGGTTTTCCATCTGAGGATGAGAGATTTGAATTTAGCAATCTCCTCAAGCAAAAGCTTAAAATAGTTACTAATATCTGTGCTTATTTCTTCCTTAGTGAGGCAGACACACAGACCTGGGCGTTCAAGTGCTCTGAGAGCCGTTGCAAACCTCGGTGTGATGTGCACCTGGATTTTAAGCAGGTACAGATGCCACGTTAGTACAGCTTGTAGGCCTA
>KL259932.1:0-16056 GCA_000699545.1 Podiceps cristatus | reverse complement strand
CTGAAGTGAGTGATGCTGAAATCCGAAATGCAAGGGTTTCCCAGAACCTGGGAGGGTCACCCAGCAGACCTCTTAACCGTGTTTTAGAAGATAGAGGGTTTCTGCTGTTGCCATTTTAAGAAGCAGACTATTGAATCTGTAGGTGGGCTCCTAAAGAGACCCTCAGGGCATCAGGTCTACCAACTTCCAGTCTGGAAATTCTACTGAAATTATTTATTGCTTTTGATAATCAGGCCACAACTACACCCTATCACAATATACCATAGATAGGTCCCCATGACCAAGTGGTCACCTTCTCCATGTGCATAATTGCACCAAAGTCAGAGTATAGTTACCGGTATAAGTGAGTATGTAATTGAATTTTGTCTGTTTCAAAACTTTGCTTACTGATTTAAGGTCTCTAGTAAGAAAGGTTTAAAGCAGAACTACAGATTAAGGTGAAGAAAAAGACACTGCCCTGTTCTTCCCAAGCCAACACAAGCGGTAGAAATGGTGGGTGGAAATGGGGTCTGTCCACAGGATCATATGCAAAAAGAAGTGCCCAGGCCCCAGCTGCCACACAGAAAGGAATGAATCTATTTCTTTTAAAGGAGGATTCTACCCATCGCCCAATGAGTCAGAAGTAGTAAATTTACTGATTTACAGTTGTTACTGTATACAAAAACAGTCCTTGTGAAAGCTCACTGCAATCTTTTGAGCCATTTTAGCTGTGAAACCTAGTTGAATTATCTTGAAATTCATTGAAAAGTACTACTCCAATTAAAGCTTCATTCCAAACTTGAAGCCGTTCAATGGTCATTAATCTCATGAGGGTATGGTTTTGCAGATATTAAATGATTGGCTTTGAATGCAAATAGACATTATTTAAAGTACACTGGTCAATGCAGAGGAAAAAAAATATTGAACATGGTATATTGAGTGTAACTGCAACTGTTTGTTATGGTTGGTTTTGTTTTGTTTTGTTTTGTTTTGTTTTGTTTTGTTTTTATGTCTCTGGCACAGTAACAGATATGTTTCCAGAAGTGTCACCATGCTTCTGATGCACTGAAGAGAAGATATGCTGAAAATGGTGGGGTTTTTATGCTGAAAATGGTGGGGTTTTTTAATGAGTCTTGGGTTTGCTGTGTTTGCAAGTACGATCCATGAGACATTGAAAATCATCTATTTTCAGGTACAAATAACTTTATTCAAATTTTGTGTGAACAAAAGTTCAAAGTCGGTGGTAGTCACCTCACACATTTTTTAGAGAACAGTTCCATCTAGGAATCCACCTTTAATTGCTGGAAGCATATTTTAAGTTTAAAAATAATATAGAGTTTGATGAGATTTAAAGCTGGTAGGGTGTGCAATTAGAGCAGGAACACGGTAGTGCTGTGCTTTAAGCTCATCTTGTCCCGCAAAGTGCTGGTGATAGGAAAATATGGATTTTAGACTGGAGATAAACTACTGCTGGTTGCTGGAGCTGGTGTAGAATTGGGGCTAAAAGAGGCATCTTTGGGAAAAGCGGAGCCGCTGCAGCACCATGGAGAGCGCCCCCACCGCGCCTGGGCCTTCCTCCTCCTGGCTCCGGCTTCAGCCACAAACCACCTTCCTCCTCCCCAGCCTCCCCAGGAATTACCTGGGTCTTGAATCACCTCCAGAGTTAGCTGTGGAGAATATAGGAATGGACTCATGAACATTTAATCCATCAACTGGCAAACAAATGGATGAGATTATTGCTTTAAAATTCCTATTAATAAAACAGCCTGGAGTTTGGTGAGATCAAAAATACTCGTTACGAAAGCCATCTCACTGTGTCTGTACCGGGATAAACCCCCATGGGGTTTCATTCTGTCCTAGCTTGCAGGGAAGGGAATAAATTCCAATGCTCACAATGACAGTATTAGAGTTTTAAATGACTCATATGCTTTATGCTAGATTTCTTCATAAGGTCAGTTATAGTCTCTACTATCTAAATTAAGCTAATAACATAAATTTTAATGTTTATTATCCAGCAGACTGGAAGAAGGATTGCTAAATTACACTGGAGATGGAAGTGTCAATACATGATAAAAACAAGGCCTTTGAAGGGATGGATCTTCAGTAGGCATAGCAGTAGGGGTTTTTGTTTGCCTTTGGCAAAGAACAGCTTGTTATTTTGCTATTCAAATTTTGACTTGAGCTTAGCTTCTTTTCAATAAAAAACCATTCTTCTTCTGAAGTTTATTTGACCCTAAAGCATATATCTATAAAACACTTAGGTTATCATGTTTCTAAAATCTGAAATAATATTGTTAGAAGAGCCAAAATGTTATTCATTTTCTCCTTCAAACTACAACATTTACATAGGTAAAGGTAGTGACATTTAATTATTGTGTTGAATAAGATGTTAAAGCTCAGGCCTTCCATGAACATTTGCTTTCATGTTGCACAATGTAATAATATTTTTAGCTTAGAGCATAAACACACCAAACACATCCTGGTAGGTGGAAACTGATGTGAAAACGAATGCAACAAAAGCAATCCTGAAGCCAATTCTGGTAACTCAATCATTTGCCTTGCTGTAACCATATGAGAACACAAGGAAGAACGACAGGTCCTGGATCCAAGTACTTAAGGGAGTGTAGATGAGATGTGTGCTGGACAGTAGATAGGCCATAGCTGTGGTGGTCAAAAGGAAGTGGAACAGGTCAGAATGACTATTCTTGATGTGTCTGGGGCAAGATTTAGGTGATTGAGCTCCTTTTGTACCTTTTACATTGGCAATGATTTGCAGTGAGGTTTTCCGACATCTGAACGTGGGGATGAGTGAACAGGGTGGCTCTGTTTCCATAAGTGACCTGGAGTGTCAGTACAAGCTGGGATACAAGATGTAACCCTGCTAGAGAAGGGGTGGCTGCTGCAGACTGAAGACTGGCTGGAGGGGAGATCAACCAACATCAGTGGGGGATCATCTAAACAAGACCACAACCCCCTCCCAGTAGTGCTGCTGGTCCTTAACTGGTGAAGTCACCAACTGGTTTAAACTGGGGGGGCTTCAGTCACCATGCACTGACCTGTTGCCTGTAATTCCCGTGGATGTCAGCACCAGGAGTATCTCCACCTTTCAGCAGCTGCTGCAGGGGAAAGGTTTGTCTGATAACACCAATTTGCAGATTCCCATGCCTTATTTGGGGGAAAACTCTTCGAATAATGCTAAAGAGAGACTATTCACATCTGAAAGTGAAATGGTCTCACAGAATGATTTCCCTTCCACAGAGCATGGCTGCAAATGACACCTTACTCTTGCTTTTATCTTCAGCAGTAGCAAATGCTGCTCATTGGGGATATCTTAAATTTGCAGAGCCTCTTGCAATGTATCTGTTAAATGTTTCTGCCTTGCAAAGAAAACAATACCCTGGCTCTTATCAATATCACTCAGGCACTCATTTATGCAAGCAAGAAAAGACGTATGTATATATCCAAGGGCATAAGAACCCAAAGTACTTGGATTTTGAATTATTGGACTATCAGTATACACTGGCCCTTTTCTAACTACCCTCTGTGAGCTCCTGTGTGACTTTTCTCAGAACAATAAGATTGCATCTCAAATGTACTTGGGTGTCCTGCTTTTGACTGGGATGGAGCTAATTTTCTTCCCAGTGGCTACTGTGTTTTGGATTTAGTATGGGATTTGGTATGTGAAGAGTGTTGACAATTCATTGCTGTTATTAGTTGTTGCTAAGAGATCAAGGACGTTTTCCAGCTTCCCAGGTTTTGCTAATGTGCAGGTGCAAAAAGTGGGGAGGGCTATAGCCAGTGCAGTTGACCCAAACTTGCCAACGGAAGTATTCCATACCATAGACGGCATGCCCAGGATGTAAGTGGGGGTTGTTTTTTCTGGTGTACCAGACATGTGTAGTTCATTGCTTCTTTTGTTCAGCTATTTGTTCCCTGAAAACTGAGAGCGATCTTGGAACGACCCTGAGCAGCGATCTCGGAACAGCTATCTCCCAGGCAGTGATCTTGGAACACAAGTTCCCGAGAGACAGCGAGGGAATGAACAGCCAAACAAACAAAAGAATGAACAAAAGCACAAACAAATGAAAGGCATCCAGCCCACCAGCCGACCTCCACTTACATACCCTGGGCATCCCGTCTGTGGTATGGAATGCTTTCTTTGGCCAGATTCAATCAACTGTACTGGTTATAGCCATCCCAGATTTTTGCACCTGCACATTAACAAATCCTGGGAAACTGGAAAACGTCCTGGATCTCTTAGCAACAACTAATAACATCAGTGTATTATCAACATTCTTCACATACGAAATCCCATACTGAATCCAAAACACAGTAGCTACTGGGAAGAAAATTCGTTCCATCGCAGCCAAAACCAGGACATTGGGAAAGACAGATCTGCTGGAAGAAATAGAATCAGAATCAAAAAGATCATCTGCTTCTTTAGGGGAACTGAGTCCCAAGCGCACTATAAAGAATACTGTTCGTATTTTGAAAACACTGATAAGACTGTTTGCACGACTCCTTGCATTCTTGTAAACAGTGAATTTCTGGGAGACATTAATTCAACTATTTGTGAAGTGTGTTTTAGAGGAGAAAGTGGAAAATAAGTAAGGATGGAATTCTTCAATCAAATCTACACCTATATTCTAAAAATAATGCTTTGATTTTTTTTATTTTTTTTTTTATTTTTTTTTTTACCCCAGAAAGAGTTCTTTGACCTACATTTTGTGGCTATTGTTGAGATAGAGAAATATAAAAATAGAACAAGTGTTGCAGCATTTTTCCTAACTGAGTGCAAAAGCAGAGCTCAGCCTTGGAATCTTGCTGAGTTTGTTATGCTCATGTGGTAGATTCAAGGACTTCCCCTTGTGTGAGTGAGTTGTGGCCAAGTGTGAGAACTTTTTGCGTAGCTTAGGAAAAAAAGTCGGTGTTCATGTCTGAATTTGATGGAGTATGTCTCATCCTTACTTCAGTTGTGGCAGCAGGATGAGACATATGGTTCTTGAGTCAGCTGCCATGCACTGAAGCGACATCACTCAATCACAACACTTCTTGACATCACTAGCTCTTACCAAGAAACATCCTGAACAGTCTGAGGTAAGTGTATTAGAAGAAACAGATGGGATAGGTACAGTCCTAACACTACTCCTCTTTAAAAATAAAACTTCTGGAAACTTTCTGTCCTGGTTTCAGCGAGGACAGAGCTAGTTTTGTTTTCAGCAGCTCCAGTGTTTTGGATTTGGTATGTGAAAAATGGTGAGAGCACGCTGCTGTCACCAACGCTGCCAAATGACCAGGGACATTTTGCAGTTTCCCAGGTTTTGCTGACGTGCAGGTGCAGAAACCCGGGAGGGCACAGCCAGAATGGTTGATCCAAAGTGGCCAGAGAGAGTGTTCTGTGCCATGGACGGCATGGCCGGGGTGAGGGAGGGTCGGCCACTGCCCCCTCTCTCTGGTTCCTTGTTTGATTCGCTTTTTGTTCATGTTCCCTTCTTGTTACCTTATTTTTGTTTTATTTTATTTGGGCCTGTTTGTTCCCTCGCTCGCTCTCTCTGGCACTGGCTGTTCTGGGATGGCTGCGGGGGAATCTCTCTGCTCCCTTAGTGTCTCTTGACATGGAAGAGAGCCCAGAGGGATCTAGGAGGAGTTGTGACGCTTTGTGTGGGGGATTAACTTCTTTCTTCTCTTCCTTCTGAAAGGCCACTTTTGATCAGCCACCTCATATACAATTCGGAGTCTGCTCTGGTGCCTTCCCTCAGTGATCAGTTTTTATACTAAATCTAGATGCTCTTTGCTAGTCCTGTTTGTGAACCTCCCATCTGTCTCTCTCTTGGATTCTCACCAATCAGTTCATATCTTTCTCTAAATGCAATACTCAAATCACACTCGCCGTTCCAGATAAGACTTTTCTGTGTTTTACAGGCTGTTTTTTCTCAGTTTCATAGGTAGACATCATATAATACTCGCACACTGAGATGGGGGTTGCTTTTTTCATAACAACTTAACACTGCTGACTCGTATGTTGGTGGGGTTTTTTTGGTGTTTTTGTTTGTTTGTTTTTTTTCTGCAGGAAATCTCCTCAGTTAAACACTCTCAAAGTCATAGTATTTTGTGGAAGAATATAACTGAATTTGTCCCTTTGCCAGCGAGGACTAAACTAAGTTGATTTCAAATTGAAAAGAGTGCACACAAATAGCTCAGCTGACGTACAGCAATCTGATTTACGCCTCTCTGATTCAAGGTTAGAGCCTAAGAAAGTCTTTTCTGAAAATAACTGAAGTGGATAGTATTGAAAGTTCTGCTCCAGAGCAAATAGACTGCAGCTGAGGAACAGGGTCTGAACCTTTCTGAAGTCCTACTGAACTCAAAAGTAAAATCTATTGATTTTCTTTCTCTCTTTCTTATCCATTCTGAACTGCAGTGTTGATCAGACATGCAGTACTACACCGTGGACATTTACTGCGGGGGCTGACTACAGAAGGTCAAGTGTATGACAGAGAGGCTTTTTGCTGGGAATGGACATCCTGTCATCTTCCCAATCAGACACTGACAAACCCCACCACAGAGATATTTTCAGGCAGAGGCTTCCTGACAAGCTCATAGCTTCCATCACCATTATTAATATCTTCCTCTTTCCCCAGGTCTCATGAAGGCCTTGAGACAAGGAAACTTCTACATGAATACAATTAGCATTTGCCATGGATCAGTTCATCTGTCCAGAATCACTCATATAGGAATAAGATCAATGTTCAAAATGACAGCCATCAAAGTTCTACAGCCCTCCAAGCTCGGCCAGGGCTGCCTCCTGCCTGAACAATTAACAGCAGCATCGGAGCAAGAACACAAGAGCGAGTCGAGCTTCTTTCTCCTGGGAGGTTCACCACCCTCTTTTCCCCTAGAAGAAGGGCTGCTGTTGCTGTCTAATACCTGTTATACTCCCGAGGGCTGATAGAGAGGGTAGCAGAGGTCGTTGCACAGAAGCAGAAAAGATTCGGATATTTTGGAACTTGTATTTGGAGCTTATTTTTAAAACCGGCATAATTTATGAGACAAACTGGCTGGCAGTGTAGCAGTCCCAGAATGGGAGTTGTGCTGTTGGCCACCATCAAAGGTCTGGTCCACTGGGTCTTGATTGTCCACGTTTTGTTCCTTTTCCTATTTGGAGCTGGTGTACCTAGTTCATAACATCTCTAAATTGCCTCCCAGACCAGCACTGACAATGACAGGTGCAACCTTTACTCACCTGGAGAGTGTCCTTCTTTTTCTATCATCCCTCATTCAGCCAAAGGGAGGCAAAGCACGCAGGGAGAAGTGACATCTTTTATCAGACCAACTGACATGGTTGGCAGGGGGAGCAGAAAAAACGTTCAGGCATGGAGATCTCCTGCGGAGTAAAACTGCTCAGGGCTCTGCCCGTGTTTCCGGACAAATCAGCTCCCTTCAGTGCATCTGAGGTTGTCTATATCATCTCCAATTTATTTAGGATGGAAAGTTTTGTTTGCCTGGTTTGCTATTCACACAGTAACTGACTCAGTTGTGGGTCTGAAGCCTCTGTCCCTTTTAAACCATATTTTATTATAACAGCTGCAGTGGCTGAAACTGGAGGAGCATCCGATGTGTTTCATCTTCCTTTTCAGCACTATCAGCAAGGCAGATAAAAGCAGCAGCAAGCGGTGCCTCATGTGGGATATTCTTCCCTTACCCTTTTGAAGCTTGGCATGTAAACACAGAGCAATTACAGTTTAACTGATTATATCATAGTGCTAGCTGGTCTGGCATTTTATGAGTACAGCGGGAAGAGCACACGGGCCTTGCATGTACAGCCCCCTTTCCATACCAGCCGTCTTGGCGTTGCGTTCAAGCTGTAATGTTTAGTGTAATTCTTCTGTTAGCACAAGGCTGTCATCTGAACAATCATATTAATAAGATCATGAAGAGGGCTAGATAAGCATATTTATGTGGGCTCCAAAGTGCATTGGTAGAAATGTAAAGGATCCAAGATGATGCGTATAAACGTGTGCATTGTCCACATGAATCTCATTTATATTGCACTGATATTGTAGCTTTCAGTCCTAACCACAGGCTTTAAATTTACTACTGAATATCAGGAAATAGTCTCTAACCTGTGCTGTGTATCTTTTCTGAACACTTCTGAACTCTGCAAGCAGGGGAGGAAATGTAATGTTCCCTTCCAGTCTCACAGGACTTGTGTTCCTATCCGGATGCAACAGGTAATATGTATGGAGGTGTGACTTCATTGATCTTCTGCCTCTGCCCCCTCAACACTAACCACGAAGCACCTCTGCACCCTGAACACAGCAGAGCTTTAAAAGCAGATGAGCAATAATGCAGGACGGCCTTTTTAACTTTTGGCAGAGAAATACCGTCATTAAAACTCCTTGCATTCAAGCCTGCTTTCCTATAGTTAACGAAGATTGTACAAATATGGGTAAAATCTTTACAGCCAAAATCCTTTCAAAAACCAGAAGTCCTACCCCAAAAAGGAATTAAATACTTGGTGTTGGGTTTACATCTCCAGTGTGTCTCTGTGAGAATATACAGAAAAACTGAGTTGAATTAGATGAAGACAAGAGTTACAGAGTTAGAGAATCAGAGTCAAGAGTTTGCCCCCTCTTCCCTCCCCACTGGTGTAGATGTTGGGCTTATGAATAAGGACTTCCATCCTGGGTTTAATGGCCTTTAACTAAAATCTCTTGAATACGTACCTCTATGTTAAGTGCCCCTTGCAGACATACCCCTGTTAAGGCCCTCAAGCAAAGGTATAAATCACCTAATAAGGTATGTTGTGGTGCATTAGTCTCAGTATAATCTAATTTCACATCTAAGGTATTGAAAGCTGGCTGCTAGCCTCAAAATGGAGACCGCATCCTTCATTGGGGCTTGATAAATCTTACAGATCTATGTGACGGTATTTAAGAAAGCAGAGTTAAGTGCTCTTCATGTTTATAAGAGGATGCTTTTGTTGGGCTTTGTTTTGGAAATAAGAGTGGTGTTTCACACTCAGAACACAAATATGACTTGGAGTTTCAAGAAATTCATTTAGGAGGAAAGTTTAACGGAGACAATTAAAGCACAGCTTGACTAATCTTGATAAAAAGGAACCTAATGGTCTACAAATTTCTGAAAGTTGATGTATGCTTCAACATTCACTCATACCGAAGAGCATTTACTCATACTTGTCAAGCTCTTGAAGTCTGTGTTATTAATCACTGAGGTCAGCATCCAAGAGAAAGATGTACGACTGAAATCTAGGGCATTTGCAGGTAAATGCTTTTCATAGTGAATGAATGATGCAAGCCATGACCCAACTGAGAAAGAACTGAGGTGAAGTAACGTAATAGGAAATCATGAGGGGTAATGAGATGGAAGTACTGGAAAAGATTGAGCACCTGGGATTTTTAAATTTAGGTTGGACAAAATGCTTATAAAAATGGCCAAAAGGATATTCTTATACTGCTGACCACATTGGATGAATTAAATATTATGCGTCACAACTGGAATATCTATAGAATATCACAACTTGGTTTTTGCAGTGTGGGGATAGTTTGCGATTCTCATAGATTTCATTCATCCCAGTACAATGCATCACACTGAAGATCAAACCCAGATGTTTGTTGGATGCTGGAGAAGGTCAGGTTAAGGCTAGAAACAAGGCACAGATTCCTGTGATGGTGATCCCTGTCTGCTGAAACCAACTGACGAAGGGTAGGGAGGGTTCACCAGCACAACCCAGATTTAAATTGAGACTGGATGACTGGACTTGTCTGGGGAAACCCCTTGCTTTGTGTCTCTGCAGTCCAGATAATCATACCAGCCTTTTGTGCCTTGAAACATCCGATGCTCCCTAGGTCTGAACCCTTTGGTTCAAATTTTCCTTCTGCTTCGCTATCGACTCAGTGCTGAGCTGTTAGAGCCGTGAGAGCAGTGAAGGTCAGCGAGCTGGACGGGGACTTGGATGATCAAATGGATTTCTTCTGGTGGCTCAGGCTTGGCTCCCTGCCCCTCTCCAAATCCAATCCAGCTTGTCAATACACTAAATAAAACTGGAAAGGAAAATGAGGCAGATAATAATTGTGGCTGTCAAACATCTGTTGTTGCTGGAGGTGGAGAGAGAGTGAACGCAAGCCTGTTTCTATCAGCTGGTATTGGCTGCCTGTCCTCCAGTAAGCTGGAAATTTGGGATGAATTTCCATGTGCTTATCTGCAACCTGACATTAAGCAAATTGAGTTAACATTAGAATAGATTGTGCTGCCAGCTTAGTGGATGCAATGCAGAAACTCTTCCAATGAAGACTACAATTAAAATGGTGAAGGAGGAAGACAAATCTGAGATGGAATAAGAGGAAGCAAGTCAATAAGTGTCAAGTAAGAACTCCACTCAGTCCCCTGACATAGTATGAAGGACTCTAGGTGGACCATGGACATCATTTGGTTGCAGATGTCATCTTATTTTAGCTGTGTAGAGGAAGAATTCCCAAATCGAAAGTGTGACCCCTAGAAGCAAAAGAAAGCAAGGGTAAGACAAGTGTCCCAGGTAGTTGGAAGACTCTGCAATTATTCTTGAAATGGAAACAGCTCAAAATACAGAAAAATATTTTAAGAGCTCTTTTTCTTTCTATATGTGAAAAACCTTAGGAAAAAATAATTGGCAGGGAGGTTTTTGGTTTGTTTGTTTGTTTGTTTGTTTGTTTTTTTGTCATAAAACTAATCTTCAAACACACCAGCTCAGATGTGGCATCTGAGGATCATTTATATTCCCTCCCAATTTTTATTCCCTTCGAATTTTTTTCAACCACTTTGCCACTCTTCCATTTTAGTGAGTCTCAAACCATATAATCTATTGGCTCTGAAGAGACCTGGTGCTTGAGGGGGAGACCCCAGCACTGACAGCTTGTGACATCGGTGGAAGGCGGTGGGATCACAAGCCGGTGGTTGCTACTCTGCAGCACGTGCCTGCCTGGTCCTGGCTGGCAAACAGCTGCCCCTGGGAAGGGCGGGCTGTGCCTCCCTGAGAATAAATCCCATCCTTTGAACAGCAGAGACAAAAGAGCAGGGGAGAAACTCTGACGTCCTCGGATGGCATAAAGTTCCTGCTGCTTGGTGAGCACAGAGAGCAATAGGAAGCTTTGGAACACATCGACGTTTCCTGTCATGGGAACACTGACACCTTTCCTCCTCATAGGAGGATCCTCGGAGCAATCTGCCATCAGGATCTCACCACTCCCTCGAAGGCTAATGGGTGGTGTTTGCAAAGTGGCAGATAAATGGTGCGCTCAAGCCAAGCAAGCTAAAAACTGCTCTGAAGATCTTCCCCTGAAATACTTTCCCCCTGTAACATGTTTTCTTTGGCAGTTCAAGATGTGCTAGATAAAGAATTTTGATCCCGCAAGCATGCAATAGTGGCTTCCCACGCCTCCATCCCTTGCGGTTGCCTCCTTCCACACACATCCTCTGCCCACCCTCTGCCCAGCTGCACTTTGCAGATAAGCTGCCAGGTAGAGTGGCCTCAGCATAAACAAAATAAGTGCCTGTTCTGGACTACAGTTTTAGTCAAAGGTAAAGATTCCTTTCCTTGAGGAGCAAGATGTGAAATCAGGTTCTCCAAACCAGCCCCTGGAGAACTTCTGCATCTCCACTGGCTGCCGAGGAGGCTGGCCAGATAACCCACCTCCTTGTATTAGTCCTAGAATCCACTGAAGATCCCAAGGGACCAAAATAACTACCAGGAGAGACTCCTACCCTTCCTCTTTGCTCAACCACGCGGCTTGAAGCTGAAAGCAAGAAATGACTTTGGCAGCCTCCCCCTATCTCTGCGTCCCAAGAGGCTGCATCGGTCCCTCCTGGCTCGTGGCAGAGGCTCCAAAGCCGGCGCGGCGAAGAGCAGAGCGGTCCGGGATCTGACCCTACACTTCCCTTTCTCACTGGCATGCTTTGGTTCTTGTGAAAGTGGAGGTGTCTCTCCTGCTACTTGAAAGTCAGATGAGCAAAAAATTAGAAGGCAAATGTCAAAAGAGTGGTAAAGTAGAAATTACTCCAAAATATCTTCATATGTAAAACATTTTGGTAAAAAAACCCAACTTTTTGCTATCCCAACATCTTTCTTCCTGTAAAATCTTTGGAGTTAAAATAATTCCAGAATTCTCAGTGCTGTTTTACTTTGCATTTAATCTGCATATATGAACAGCAATAGCAGGGAATTTTCTCCCCAGTTTCTAACCAAGAAGGACATGAAAGCAGTGACAAGTCACAAAAATCTTGTATGGCTTTGGGGAGATCAATTAATTTATCCCGTGCTTTTTTCCCCCATCTGTCAAAGAGGAGAACACTTTGCCAAGCCCAAAGATTCGCATGTAAATAACATCAGTGGCTGCAAGATGCTCAAATCCTGACATAGTGAGAGCCATAAAAGCTTCTAGATAGTTCGTATCTTCAACTTCAGAAAATAAAGAAAGGTAAGGGGTGTCTAGGTGTAAAGTCTGGGAAAAGAGACAGAAATTAATATCCTGCTCATTCATATCCTGACTTCCAAAAAGTGACAGAAAATGGTTGTTCACAGAGGTTGCAGCACTCATTTTATCATGATTACATGTTCTTTAGACACCACAGAGATTAGCAACGCAAAGTAGGAATGTTGTCTAAAATGGGTAAGTAAAATTACTATAATAAATCCTCCGTCACCTGATGAAATACTCTGCTAAAGGTTTCAAACATTGAAGTATTTAAAGAAAACAGTATTTTACAAGAAATTGTTGCCTTGACTGAGTGTGAATCTCTTTGGGAAATCTGTCATCTTGTTTCTGACATTTGTTTTGAGGAGAGAAGAAAAAAAATCTGTTAAAAACTGCACAAAGATTGGGTTGGTAAAATTACCAACCCAGGGTTCTTCAATAAAATGCTATAATAAGAAGGAAACAAGGGCAGAGAAGAAGACAAACTTCTTATGTAAGTTATGAATCTCCATATTCTTATGTGGGATGCTACAGCCACAAATTAAACATATTTGACAAGAAGTCCTACTTGCCAAGAGCAATTTATTTTTTTTTTTCCTATTAAAAGGAAAAGGTACTTTGCTTCTCAAGCATAGCAGCCAGGGGGGAGTTTAACTGCTGTGAAGCTGAAGAAGAGAAGCAGTAAAATAAAGCTGATAAGCCTTAAAAAAGGTTGTAGGCAAGATAGGCCCTTCTCCAGAGGCTCACATCCATCACAAAGTCGATTTAACGCTCGTTTAAGGCTCTACCTTGAGCACTAAAGCAGTGCTGCCCATCATATAACTGGATGAAATATCTCCTATATCTATATCATGGAGCATTATATCTGCATCCAGAGCGGGGTTAAGCTTCACCCAGACCTCGGCAGGGCCACAGCACCTGCTGGGAAGGGATTAGCAGTGGAGGAAGAAGCCCAGTTATTAAAACTTTTATTGATGAGGCTCTGATGGAGCCATCATCTCAGCTTCCAGCATCTGCCCTGGTGCAGGATCATCTCCAGTGGAGCTGGTCACCCCTGTGCGTTATCCTGGGAGCGAGGAGCCGGGGAGCTGCACCCTCACCACAGCGCCGAATAACTCGGGTGAGCCAAAGCTCCCGTTGCCACCCGCTGCAGTGCTCTCTGATGGAAAACTGAGGGCAAACCTTCTCGGGAGGGGAGAGTGCAAACGAAAGGGGTTTTAAGAATAAAAGCTGCGTGTTTCCATGCGTACCACATGTTCCACCCCTCTCTTCCTTCCTTTCAGCCCAGCCTCACTCCTGCAGGGCAAGTGGCTCTCATTCAAAGCACTCCTTAGAGGGTGACTACATAAGTTAGCAGGAATTACACATGGCTTAAACTTCAAGCATATTCCTGAGACACCACAGTGAGCAAATACAGATTAAAAATCCATTTAATTACCCAGGGAAGAGCCAGGATGAGTCGCAGTCTCACAGCTGCTTGTTCATTCATTGTCAGGGACATAATAAGTGTTACAGTCACATCCAGGCTGGAATGAAGGCTGAGAGATGTCTCTGCCTGAAATTCTTTATTACTGCAGCCAGGATAATTTGGTTTAAGGTCATGGCTCTTCATGTTTTCATTAAGACTCTCTTCAGTGCAAATGACCCTAATAATCATGATATTTGGCATGTATACAGCATTTCCAAAACACAGAAATCAAAGCCTTGTAAGGTTTGTACGGCAAAGGCAGGCAGGCCAAGAAGCACATGTGGACCATCTTAAAATGAAGAGATGTTACGTTGTTCATGGGAAACATTGTCCGATGAATCTGTCATGATCAAATCCCCATCCCAGCTATTCATTTCCATGAGCTCCGTTCCCAGCTCCCAACCTGGCCAGCTGCCAGCTTAAGTGACAAGCTCTGAGTTGTTTCCGCTTTTGGTACAGGATAAATGACATAGTCGTGTCCTCCTGCTTCTGATGAGACCAGGCGCCTCAGCCAAAGCTCACTAGCTAAGCAGTTTTTAGTAATCACTTCAAATCTTGGCGAGTCGGTGGAGTGACCACAAAACACTGCTGGGGCGTGTGCTTCACGCTGGGCAGAATCCTGGCAAAGTAAGTGTATTGCACCTCCCTACCCATTGCTGCTTTTCAGGGGGAACTACGACCAGCCAGTTGAAGATCAGTCCTTCCCTACCATCGGACTTTTTGGGGTGTATCGGTTCTCTTTTCCATGTCTGAGTTGAGTTCTTTCTTCCTCCCAGTTGGTTTTCCAAGTGCTGGCACCCAGTGCAAAGGCAGGCATGGGAGGACAGCAAATGTGTTTTCAGGCTGCTGAAGTCTAAATCAGAAATATTTTGAAAAGCAGGATTAAGCCCTGCTCTCTTGTACATTAATAGCAGCAGTAATCTCAGCTAATGCACTGCCGTGTGTTTTTAGAAGTGGGAGTTTTGAATACTTTAGGGGGTACATTGTTCCAAAGAAATTTCATTTAAAGTTGACCAGCCTGAGTCATGGTTTGAAATGTGGCATTAGAAACACAAATATCTCCATTTCTACCAGGTTTTGTCTCCCAGTCTCTCTGATGAGAGCATTTTTGGTTCCCTGAAACAGAGAATAAAAAGGTGAAACTAGAGCTGCAGGAATGAGGTTTTGTTTCAAGGATCAAAACAAAACCTCACCGGAAATCAATATGACTTTCCAATTTAACGCAAAGGAAACATTTTGACTGTAAAGAAGTAAATAAAAAGTGAATAAATGTTTTCTAAATCATAGTCTCATAAAAGCTACAAAAATTGAAGTGAAACTTGTTCGTCATTGTAATAGAGGTTTTTTTGGTAAACAGCTGGCTTTTGTTATCAGTGCTTCTTTTTCAACATTGTTATCAACTCACAATCGAGGCTTCACGGAACACAATGTGCCAGCAAAATGGGCATAATACTCTCCGGGGACAGAAATTAAATAAGTATTGATAGAGCATTTCAAAAGAGTGAATTGAAATATTTTAAGTACAAGACATTATAGCTGATAAAAAACCCTGTGTAATGTTGATTCTTCATACAGCAAGACATGCAAAGTGCCAAGAAGAATCCAAGAAGACGTATTCTACCCATTAGCCAAACACTTACTAGCATTACCGAGCCTGCTAATGAGACAGGGTCACTTCAGCGCCAAAGCAAATTTGACTGTTGAATTTAATAATGAGGCTATTATGTTCCACAAATTGGCACATGCGCATAGAGACTGCTTTTTAATATTGCTTTTTTTTTTTTTTTTTTTTTTTTGGCCTCTGCATGTCATTAAAAGCAAAGCAATACTTTGAAGTGAATCTGTCTGCAGACTTTTATTTTCTACCAGGACCAAAGGCTGCAAGTTATTTCCACGGGAAGACAGCTGAAGTGCTAGAGAGGCCATGGAAAAGAACACATGCAGAAAACACAGCCTCAGCCATATTATACTGCAGATATTACAGGTGTGGGAAGGACTGCTTCCAGCTAGTCTGAGCAGGAGACACAACTGCAAGGGACATGGGCAGTGCTGTGGCCCAGGATTCACAAGGACTATTCAAAAGTGAGGTTCAAACTTGACAGTAGGAAGATTTCTTTACCGAGAGGGTGGTCAAACACT
>KL259931.1:11980-22807 GCA_000699545.1 Podiceps cristatus | reverse complement strand
TACACGTCCACATGTGACCACTGCTGGAGACAGAACACTGATCAAGGTAGGCACTTGCTCTAAGCCAGTGTTAAGTTCTTTCTTGTGTTATGTTATCATCCTATATACTTTTTTTTTTTTTTTAAAAAAAATAAGTGCTGTAAAAATGATCTTTGAATAGACAGTTAGACTTGAACTTTGCCTTTGCGGCTGGTGCTGGTGATTTCCATACTAGAAATATTTCTCAGAAGCCCATGCATGTTAAATTAAAGTGTGTTTTTCTAGAGAAGTTTTAAATGAGTAATTAAGATGATTTTCAGCATCACAGGCTACCTAGACTCTAAATGACTGCAACAATAAAGGGTATTCATTTGAAGCAGCCACAATTCCATGTTGATATTTTATGTTCATTTTGATTTAAACTTTATCGTCGCAACACTGCATAATTTCACGGGTGTATAAAAAAGCTGAGTGTGTTAAATGTGCAGTTGGAAAGGAGGAGGGAAGAGAGCTGAGGGAGACCCCAAGTCTCCTTAGTCTCAGTGTTGGTCATTTATGGCAAAAGGAACATTTTTTTTTTCTTATATATATATGAATGTCTCTGTGTAGTAGTGAAATAAATCCACCTTTGGGTTGAACACGACATTTTTTAACAATAGACAGCAATACTATATTTGACATTTATGACACAAGGAATGCAATGTCTGATTGTGATGGTAGAAGTTTTGAAACATTCTTCTTAGAGAGATGGTATAGTTAGGTGATGCTGTGCCAAAGCCATAAGAGGATTGTCAAACTCTGAGTCAAATAAAGAGCAATTGATTTAGAGTGATAAATTTAAGCTCTGCTTTGGGAGAAAAGGGAGCTTGTTTGATCTAATAGTCAGAAATGGTCAGAACATCTTCTTTTTTATTTCACCCAGAGTGAAATGCTTCCAGCTATACCATTTTCCCAACTGCTCTTCTTGAAGGAAGTGTTGGCTATGGAGGGGCAGCTATTCCCAGTGAGGGATGCCTGTCCTTGCAGGGGACAGGGTTTCCTGGCTGTCTGGCACGGCCTTGGGTGCAGAGCACAGTTAGATCACAGGCTGAGGTGGTACAGTTGCAGGGAATACTTTTTATTAGAGCTGAATGACTAAACTTTTTAATGTGAGTCAGGCAAGACTTATGAGTCAACAATTCACAGTATTACAAGATGCATTTTCTTAACAGTTGAGGACCTTGAATTCCTGTAACCGTACTCCGCTGGTAACGATCTCAGACTACAGGATGGCAAGAAGTGACTGTAGCTCTGTCAAGGACCAGGTCATTTGGGTGCTGGGCAGTGCTCTGGCTCCTAATTACTTGTGTGTGGTTGAACTGTGCTTAATTGGAGAGCAAAGCACGGTGAGAGATGGAAAAGTTGCCAAAAAAGAACACACCTCCACTGTGTCCTCTGGCTTAGTATGCTGAAAAGACTTGTCCTTTAAGAGATATGTAATCATTAAGAGATATTTAATATGCTCTTTAAAGATAGATAGTCTGTAACTTATTTTTAGGTACAATTTAACATATAGCAGAAAAGCATTTGTACAGATATTGGTTATCAGCACCATGCAGATGTCAGTTTTAAAACCTGCAGAGGGGAGAGAGACTCTCAGAACCTTCTGGGGGTGATTTAGAGAGAGCTGAGCCTCGAGAGGTTGGTGTATTTCTGCTGTTTAAGTTATCTTTTGATTGTGATAAGAATGACTTCATCACCAGCATTCTGCTCATGTAGCTGTAAATACTTGCTTTGCTCTAGGAAAAAGCTGTGCCAGAGTTATTATCAATGCACATGATACCATGCACCAGGTGTTTTCAGTATGAAAAATGTCTTCACAATAGCTCAGTAGGAACATAATTTCAGAGGTTATTTTTTTTTGTTCTCATTGTACCTTGTGTGTATGCAAGAGGGAGTGCACATGCACTTTAATGTAGGCAACTAGAAATGAGAAAACTGCTAAAGCACAATAAATGCCATGATACAGCACCTGTGGAAAGGCAATTAAGGAGAAATCAAGATTAGGGAACACATTTCCATTTCCACCAGAAATTTTTCAATTGAAAGAAGGTATAAAATGGAGAAACCTAACTTTTAACTCCATTTTCATTCAGAGGTTTGGTTTTATTTGCGTTTCCCTTCTAATATGACAATTTTCATTTGATTGTGAGATGTTTCCTTTTCTGAAGGTAGAGGAAAGGGTTAAGGCTCTACAAATATATCACCAATTCCTCCTCTCAAAGGCTGGGGTAATGTATGGGAAGGTCTATAAGCATGGCATTTTTGTATTTTAATCCTCTTCCATTAAATTCTAATGACCGGTTGCTAAACGATGTCATGCATTTCCTGCTCCTTTTATGGGGAGCTGTTTTATAAAGCAGCAGCTTGGAAGTGTGCAGGAAGCAGTCATCTCTGGAATTGATTGCATTTCTGATAGAGCACTTTTGTACTATATCCCTGGAGAAACATTGCAGGTCATAATAGCTTATGTTCTCCTTGTAGCTGCAGCATAATAATTTACAGAAGTAGAGCAAAGATGGAAACAAGATCTACCATCTTTAAACCTCTTTCTAGACTCAGTTCACTCAGTTTCTTTTTTTTGTTTGTTTGGTTTTTTTGTTTGTTTTTTTTAAAGAAAGCAGATCATTATTATTAGAGAATGGGAGTGAAGGGAAGTACAATGAAAACCCCTGGTTCTGAAACAGCAGATGTTTATAAATTGGTTGAGTGTATGATCCGCAAGAAACATTTCCAATTTGATCAAGAGATATGGAAAGGGCAGTGAGCAAAAGCAATATTTGCATACATTGGGGTGGCAGTAATGATTGTGTACCTTC
The DNA here is from genome assembly GCA_000699545.1 of Podiceps cristatus. Taxonomy (NCBI): domain Eukaryota; kingdom Metazoa; phylum Chordata; class Aves; order Podicipediformes; family Podicipedidae; genus Podiceps; species Podiceps cristatus. The sequence goes on along the minus strand of KL259931.1, from coordinate 19,970 downwards.
TGTCTGTCACACAGATTCATTAGAAATGGGTGTCAGCCATTGAGCTTTGATTTTCAGCACAGATAAGTAATGAACAAGCAAATAAAGGAAGCAAAGGCTGGCCACACTGCAGAGCAGTGCAATGATCTGATCATGCTGAGAGACTGGCCGCCACTTTCTTGGCTGGCTGTTCAGTATAAGGGAATGCTTCCCATTATTTCTGTTTCCATAACTCTGTACTCAGTCAAATATTGGTAAGAATGTGTGGGTCTTACATATGTCTTCCCTGGAAAATTGCTTTCCTCAGTTCCTAACAGAAATTAAGAAGTCAGTCCCCTGAGTGAATTCTTCCTCATATGCCAGATTTAGTGAGTGCCTGGGTGTGAAGAAAGCATGTAGAAAAAAGCTTTTGAGGTTTATAAAACACATGATATTTGCTGTGGTTTCTTTGTCTTTTTTTTTTTTTTCTTTTCCCCCCATTTGCAAGTGTATTGGTCCTGAAGAATATACAAAAATACAGATTTTTGCTCTTTCTTTCTGCCCATGCCTGGAATTTTAGCATGGGACTAAAGGCCTGTGCCAAATAGAAATTGGCACTGGACATCAATCATTCTACTAGTATCAGGCTGTCACAAGCAATGTTTTATGACTGGACTGGTGTTAGCCTGAACAGATTTCCCATGATACACTTACACAGTAGCTCAGGACAGTTTTTCTTTAATACTCTGGTAATTTGGATGTTCATTGAACTGTGAACCACGTTGGCACCAAAATTGCAGACTGGCCAAGAAGATGTACTGCTGTGACTGGAGAAGGTCAAGGATACTTAAAATATACTAGTAAATGTACCTCTGCCTCCCACCATAACTTTAGGAAGGTCACTCACCTTATTTCAACTTGCCCGTTTATGATATGGTGATAATACAATGTCACAGACACAGAACAGTAGGGGTTGGAAGGGACCTCTGGAGATCATCTAGTCCACCCCCCTGCTAGAGCAGGGTCACCCAGAGCAGGTTGCAAGGAGCTTGTCCAGGCGGGTTTTGAATATCTCCAGAGAAGGAGACTCCACACCTCTCTGGGCAGCCTGTGCCAGGGCTCTGTCACCCTCACAGCAAAGAAGTTTTTTCCTCATGTTCAGACGGAACTTCCTATGTTCTGGTTTGTGCCCCTTGCTCCTTGTCCTGTTGTTGGGCACCACGGAAAAGAGTCTGGCCCCATCCTCTTGACACCTGTCTTTGAGATATTTATAAGCATTGATAAGGTCCCTCTCAGTCCTCTGCCTCAGGCTAAACAGCCCCAGAACCCTCAGCCTTTCCCCATAGGAGAGATGCTCCAGTCCCCTCAGCATCTCTGTAGCCCTGTGCTGGGCTCTCTCCAGTAGTTCCTCATCCTTCTTGAATTGGGGAGCCCAGAACTGGATACAGCACTCCAGATGGGGCCTCACCAGGGCAGAGTAGAGGGGAGGATAACATCTCTCGACCTGCTGGCTACACTCTTAATGCATCCCAGGGTGCCATTGGTCTTCTCAGCTGCACGGGCACGTTGCTGGCTCATGGTTAGTTTGTTATCTACCAGGACTCCCAGGTCCTTCTCTGCAGAGCTGCTTTCCAGCAGGTCAGCCCCTAATCTGTAGCAGTGCCTGAGGTTATTCCTCCCCAGGTGTAGGACCTTGCACTTTGTTGAACCTCATGAGGTTCCTCTCCACCCAACACTCCAGCTTGTCCAGGTCTTGCTGATTGGGAGCATGGCCTTCTGGGGTCTCAGCCAGTCCTCCCAGTTCCATATCATTGGCAAACTTGCTGAGGCAGCACTCTGTTCCTTCATCCAGGTCATTGATGAATAAATTGAACAAGACTGGGCCCAGTTCGACCCTTGGGGGTCCACTTGCTACAGGCCTCCAACTAGATTCTGCGCTGCTGATCACAACCCTCTGAGCTCTGCCATTCAGCCATTTCTCAGTCCACCTCACTGTCCACTCGCCTAACCCACACTTCCTGAGCTTACCTATGAGGATGTTATAGGAGGCAGTGTCAAAAGCCTTGCTGAAGTCAAGGTAATGACATCCACCGCTCTCCCCTCATCCACCCAGACAGTCATGATTTCCAATTGGTGAACCCATGTTGACTGCTCCCGATCACCTTCTTTTCTTCTACATGCTTAGACATGACCTCCAGAATGAGCAGCTCCATCATCTTTCCAGGGATGGAGGTGAGGCTGACTGGCCTGTATTTTCGTGGGTCCTCCTTCTTGCCCTTCTTGAAGACTGGGGTGACATTGACTTTCCTCCAGTCCTCAGGCACTTCTCCTGTTCTCCATGAATTTCAAAGATGATGAAGAGTGTCTTGGCAATGACATCTGCCAGCTCTCTCAGCACTTGTGGGTGCATCTCATTGGGGCCCATGGATTTGTGTCCAGTTTGCCTAACTGATGTCTAACCCGATCCTCCACGACCAAAGGAAGGCCCTCCTTTCTCCAGAATTCCTCTCTTACCTCCAGGGTCTGGAATTCCTGAGGTCCAGCCTTAGCAGCAAAGACTGAGGCACAGAATGCATTCAGTAACTCTGCCTTCTCTGCATCCTTTGTCACCAGGGCACCCTCCTCATTCAGCAGAGGGCCCACATTTTCTTTAGTCTTACATTTGCTACTGAGTGCAATGAGTTAAAAAAAATTTGCAAGGCATTTGGAGATTTCACATAAAAAGCTTTGCAGTAACAATGCTTGAGAAGATTGTGAAGTCTTGCCAATGAAGTCCGTAGTGGTCACCCTGACATGAGACTGCTCTTGAAAATTCTGTGAGAGAAAGCAGTGGAAAAAGGGGCCTCGGGCTATGAAAGGTGAAACAGTGTAGAGGCAACATTCTCAGTGACAGAGTTGAGGCCTTTTTCTCCTTCCCTTTTTTTTTTTTTTTTTTTTTTTTGTGCTGAGTAGCACTTAGCATTGCATGTAAAACCATTGCTTTCAAAGTTTCTCGTGTAGGAGAATCTAGCCTGTTCTTTTTCCTAGGATTATAAAAATAAGCATATAATAGGGATGGTGAAAGCGAATGTGCAGTATGTGACTAATGGAAACTTGATATAATTGATATGATTTTCACTAATGATATCACTAGCTCCTAATGATGTACAATCATCTTTACATTAAGGAGGAAAACTGAAAAAAAAAAAAAAAAAGAAAAACACAACAAAACCCCAAAAAACTCTAGCTATCTTAAGCTGTGGTTCATGCTTTTTTGTATTTGCTCTCCCAAGCCCTAGATTTGTGCAGCACTGGAAAAGGTACAAAGTGAACAAGCAGAAGAGCACTTGAGAGTTTTAGTTTTTACCAGTTTAGCAAGATGATTTGAAAATTCACATGCATGATTTATATTGTCGTTTTCTTTCAGATGTTTTACTTCTTGCAGTGGACACTGGGCTAAGAAGATGGGGGCTTGATTAAAGCTAAGCTTGAAATTCCTACCAAAGTTGAATGGTAAGGACCTTGTCCTTTTTTTCTGATGCTCCTTTTTGGATGGTTTTAGGCATGTTGAGTTTGATAGCTTATTCTGCAGAATCAGCTAATCAAACAATAGTCCAGGAGTAAGTTGCAATACCAGGACAATTTTTTGAGTGGGAAAATGATAGAAACCTCAGAAGCATGGATGAAAGTCAATTCTGAAAGCACAGTGGTAACTGCAAGGAATATGAGTGATAATGATGGATTAGTGACATCCGTTCACTCTGCCTTTTCTCTACACTGAAAAAATAAAGTAATTTCTTGAAGAACTTGTTACTGATTGTCTGTTAATGTTTGTATTTGAGAAAGGAATGATATTGGAAAACACTATATTCATGCATCATTAATTTTGATCATAAGACAGTCAGATTCCAGTTGCAAAACAATCAGAAAATGACTGCCTGATCTTCAGTTTTGAACTTCCTTTTTACTTACTGGATTTTTTTTTTTTTTTTAATGTGGTGAACACATAATTCTGGAGAGACACTTTCCTGTTTAGGTACTTCTCCTACTTGGGTCTCTAGGCTATTAGGAAATCAAATTTTATCATGTTCCCTTACATTAGAATGAAGCTGGGCTCTCTTTCTGTGAAGGCAGAAAAGAGGAGTTGTCACTGTTAATATATCTTTTTTCCAGGGGTCAATTAGAAGGATCTTTTATCATCTTTATAGCAGCAAAATGACAATGTGATGATTGTGAGGTCTCTAGAATAGAGTAATAAGACTTTTCTCATGTGGAAACCAAAGAAAAATGTGGTCTATAAAACCAGGCTTTTGCCCACAGAGGTCAGAGAGGTGACTGCTTTTCCCAGGATCTTTCCTTTCCTTCTCCCTTCTGGATGGGGGAAGGATTTTATCTGCAAGTTCAGGAGAAGTGTTAAGAAGGAATAGCTGAGTTAGGAGTAGACTGACTAATGCTCCCTTATTTCCAGAAGGTCTAGGCTTTAGTGGAATGATGATTAGTTTGCTTATCTTGCACTCGTAGTAACAGACGGCCTCAATAGACCTAGATGCAAGTTCCAGCAGAAAGACAGGAGTCTGATTGCAATCCTTTTGGTAATTTTTACAATCTAATTCTGCCCACCATTTCTGTAAAAATCCAGGATTACATTTCCAATTCTTCTCAAGCTACTACCTGTTCCTAAACATGTGTTTTACATTAACACTTAGTATTTACAATGAGGTGCGTTAAAAAACATAGGTAGCATCCCTAAGGAAATCAAAGCATTAGGATCATGCAGTAAGATTTTTGTAAAGATGGCTAGAGAGAGAGAGAGAGAGCAAAGTGACATTGTGTCTCCACAGTAGTCTCATCCCTTTGGATGGTGACAGATTATATAGCAACACATCCTGAGAACTATAGGGCGCAGCCAGCATGTCGGGTGAGGACTCAAAATTCCCACGAGCAGACCTGTCCCTAGCTGGAGTCACATACTCAGTGACCAGAGAAAATTGTTCATCACAATATACTGGGCAAAGAAATTTAGGTGTTAATAGCTATTTTGCAAGCATGGTATCTCCTTGATCTGTATTTTCTATCTTTTTTTTTTTTTTTTTTAAAAAAAACCATTTTGATTTACATGCTAAGAAACAGGCAACCCAGTGTCTTACTAGATAAGCTGTTTATGTAGCTGTTAAAAAAATGCTATATTTTTTTTTGTAGTTTTTGTCTATCCAGCGTCCATTTTTACCCTTGGGATCTCATGGTGAGTTTGTTTTGCTAGATTAAAGACTGATCTGTCATCAGAAATCTCTTCTTATATGAATATTTGTAGACCACAAGCAAGTTGCCTTGTCTTATGAATAAACTAAAGCAAGCCTTTGAACTCTTTCAGGATGAGGCATGTTTTCAACAGATTTTTGACAGTACGACTGCTTACCACTAGTGCATTACTAGTAGTCACACTTGTGTGCTAAACAAGGGAAATATTCCCTCAAATACCTGTTTCTAGACATCCATTTCTGCTTACTCTCCTGGTTAGAACAGGGTGCAGATATGGCTCCTCTAACTGATTATATATTGGGACTTTGAGAACCTCCTTATTGCTGCTGCTTTCACGAATTCTTTAGGTAAGGTTCATAAATGTGTGATCCTCCATCTGGCTGTATTAAAAAGTGATGCTAGAAGATATTTTGGTTTTGTTTTCTAAAAGGTAAACTCTAACAGCCTCTGTCACTCAGTAAGACAGACATGGCAAGCAGTTCATACAAGAAGTCTCTCTCCTGAACATATTCTGATTTGGGTTATTTCATTCTCTCCACTATATTTCTGCTTGCAATTTTAGGTCTCCTACCCAGTCATCTAAGATGGTGGCAGAGTGGTGCTCCTGTGTTCTGCTCTGCACCATGATGGTAGCAGAGTTTCTTATATATCTCGTGTCCATCCAACACTTGGCTGAATCGTCTATCATCTATGCAATTAAATCTTGAAAAGTAATTTATGTTAAAATATTTTTCCATATATTACAATGTGTTCTAATTTATGCTCGATCCTTTTAGTTTAGTGTGAATTTTGGATACATTTTCCTATTGCAAATAATGTATCCATTAAGCTGAACGGCTAACGTTGCTCAGTTTCCTGTTAGTATTTACCCTGCAGTAACCTTCAGCAATAGAACAGTGAAAGGTTCTGTTTATCATTTGGTGTTCATTTATTATTAATCTAAGATTTGACAGACTCCAAGAGTCCATTGGTTTTTATTGTGGCACATAAGTGAGCTAGAGGAACTGACAGTTTCAGGTTTATGGAAACAGTCATATGCATTTTTGTAGAGTGTCGTTGGTTTTCTGAATATGCTATCTGCTAAAGGAAATCTTTGTTGTGATCTTTTCTGCTACTTCTGATTTAAAAATGTATTATTGTAAAATCAATTAAAATTCTATTCCAAGTTTAAAAAGGAGAGGGAAATGCAACAGAAATCACACCATAAAAAATATGTATTCTACAGGCATAAACTGATTTTTTTAAAAAAAGTCCTATAATACGCAAGAGAGCAGTCAATGTATTTGTCATGTGACTCTGAGGGTAGTAAATCACATAAAAATGTGGTAGTTTCGGTATATTTATAAATTCCCATATTTTTCTTGCATCATAATTCTTATTAAGGAAATCATATTTCTAATGATTATCCCGAATGTTGTTTTCAGAAGTAAGTTGAGCTCCTAAATTTGAGTCCAGCTGCCATTGTTACTCTCAGGGAAATTAAAACAAATGAAAATGCCTGCATGACAAATGATAGCATTTAGCTGCTATGGGGAGTGGGTACTCCAGATCTCGAGTGCTACCAGGTACAACTACTTTATCTACACTGAGCCCTCCCTCAGTATATTGTCTCTGGTATAAAACCTGCTGTTATTTTGAGACTGCTGTTATCCTCCTGCTGTTTCATTCTCAATGTGTCCTAGTAAGAAGTGTCTTAGTCATACAGATAACAACCATTTATCAACAAACCCTGAATATGCTTGGAATCTTTCAGTCAACTTTTTAATCAAAGCTGTCATCTGCTCAGATTCCCTTACTCAGACTTGTCTTTAGGTTTATTTGACCTTTTGAGATAGCAATGTTTTCATTTATCTAGTGATGAATATCAAGCAATATGCACAGAAAGAAAATCCATAATTTGACAAGTGGCAAGGAAAGTCAGAGTAGTAAATGTAGATCAATTCATGGTTTACATGCTTGGAAATGGTTTTAGCCTTTAGTGGGCTTTAAATTGATGCAAAGCATTTACTGAAACAAAGGTAAGGAATTATCGAAGATCTGTTCATAGTTAAATATAGTAGCAGTATTCAGGAAGGTGTGTACCCACGTGACATTTTGTTAATCAGTTTTACTTTTGAAACAGTTGTGGAATTGCTAGTTGATGTTATGTAAATTATGAATATTGCAAAAATCAAGAGATACCCGAGAAATTGAGTAGATAGATAGTAAAAGTAAAGTTCTGAGACTTTTGGAGGCCACAGAGGTCTGACAATAATTCCTATGCCAACAGGAATCCAATAATTCAGATTTCTTCCCTGTGATTACCACCTAACTAGAACCTGAAAAGCAGAAATGTATCTTTCGCATGATCAGACAAATAAGTTCTGTAGGTGCAAAATACACAGGATGGTTTGTGTCCATCCCTCTGTGAGTGAGGCAGTAGGATTTCCCTCTTCATTCTCTGTATACCCCCACTGGTGCAAAACCACCAGTTCTTATTTTTCCCCAAGGACCAGCCTGCTGTGAAAGTCGTACTGCTCTAACGATAAGGTACAGCCCCATGGAAGTAGAGGGATCAGAATTGTAATTGAAGTACTCTTGCAGCAATCAGCAGAAAAGACCCAAGAAAGCTCTTTAAACCTTTCCTAAGCTTTCTGAAATAGGCACAGGCAGGCATGAACACATAGCTATGGGCCCCCCAACCCCCCCCAGCCCCACACGTACCTGGGCAGTTATGCACACGTGTACACATGTTTGTTCCCAGTCTAAGTCCAGCCTGGAATTTGAAATGGGCCGACCATCTTGCAGTGGGGGA
>KL259931.1:0-11950 GCA_000699545.1 Podiceps cristatus | reverse complement strand
GCGTCTGTATGCAATTGCTGCCAGCAACAGCAGGAGAGAGGAGAAGAAGGACACTAGAATTTGAAACACAGAGAAGTGCATCCTAATGGTTATTCTCATAATCCTAACAATGTTAGCCTGCCTCCATAACGGAATCTGATTATGGGGGAGCCCAAGATCATCCCGTACACAGTCATCTTAACCTGCAAATAAAGCAATGAATAAAACAGAGCATTAAAGGCCTAATTTCCTAGATCAGTTTTGAGTAGTAAATATCTACCAAGAGCATATTACTCTGTGGTGATACAGAATTTGATTTCACGTTCATTGTTATAATTTTCAAGGTTAAATTTGGTCCCTGGGTTAAAAGCACTTAAGCAAGTGTTGTGCCTGGAGTAGGATGCTTTGGTAGTATTTTAGAGATCTCAGGCAATCCCATCTGAGTCCCAGCCAACAACTGAGGAGGCAAAGGCTTCACTGCAGGACTGGCCATGTCTGCCATCCTCTTTTGGTTGTCCTGGATACTTAAATGACACTAGCTGCTTAAGTTTAGGCCACTGAATTTCACCCTGGGACTGAAGTCACCCTATCTTTACTGCCAGTGTATGACACTGTTTTATGGGCATCAGTAGACAAATTCTGATGTGAAGTTTGATAATTTTTCCTGCCTTTATAGTCATGGTTGCCAGGAGAAATCCATCACCACTGTGAAGGTACATTTACTGAGATCCATACGAGGACACAGATAGGTAGGTAGATGCCACTTGTAGATGGTAAATTATGAATGTTTTATCTAAACTATGTATGCTATAACACTATTAGCTCATATAATTCTGACAGATTCACATCATGTCTGGTAAGTCAGTCACTGTATTCTTGGGAAATCACAGTATCAGTAGTAAACAACTAAACAGTTTCTGAGTCTTCCATGTGATTTTCCACGCCCCATATGTCTGTTAGCATCTTAACTTCTACTCTAGAAAGTGGTGATTTGACAGCCTGTAGAACATCACTTCCCACCAGAACAAAAAGAATGCGGTTTGATGTGTGCTCTTCAGTGTATTGGGTTACATCTGTGGTGTGAATCTGTTTTGCCTGACTTGACCACAAGCTAGTTGGCTTACTATTGCATGTTTACATTGAGACTTCACAATAATTAAATCACTAAACTTATAAAACACAGGTTGCTTATTTCAAATCAAACATAACATGAGACTGCATGGCATCTGTAATACTGAACCGATTCACTAAATGCACATCTGTGCTCCTAATGTTTACAAAGTTTATAAATCCACCATCTGACACTTCCAGGAAATGCTTGTGTATGCAATGTGGAGGAGATCAATACCTTGTTGGTAGGAGATTGCCTTTCCGTTAGTCTGGGAGATTGGTGTATTCAAATTACAGGGGCTGGACTCGCTGTTGAAGTTTTATGTCTGAATGGTCTCATTTTTTTCTAGGAGTGTCAGGTACATTTTATTTGGTATGCACTTTCAGCAGAACATCCCAAACTAAAAGTAATAGTGGTCTTGTGTCCTGCCTGCATAGATTTCCTCTCCATCTATTAAGAAACCAAAGCAGAAAATCCCATTTTAGTAGATTTGTACTGAATCTGTAAGTGCCTTATAGGGAATCAAATAGATGTTTCTTGAAAAAAACATGGGGATACTAGACATCTTTGATGATACATTTTAACATATGAAACTATGAAATTTGACAGTCTCTGTGTGTAGTGAAGACAACCAGAAGTAAGGGTTAGAGATAACAGAACTAGTGTTTCTAATGCATTGCTGGATTTAGCCAGGAGATTCAGGTTACAGAGGTCTGCCCTTGTCTGATATGTGGTACAGGGTAAGGTGTTACCCTTTCTCTGCTTCTGTTTGCCAGTCTTTAAAATATGCATAAAGCCGCCGACTTCCTTGGTGGAGTGAGCAAAGGAGGGAGGGAGGCATTTTTACTCCTCAGGGGAGTAAAAATTGCTCTGATACATATACAGGTATTATAGACCTGTAAGGGGAGGACAAAAGGCAGCGTTATTTGACAGAAGTGATGAAGTTATGTCAAGATGAGATCCAACTTACGAGCCAAAAATTGTAGAGTAGGGATGCAAGGTGCGATGCTCTGAAAAGGTGATGCTACAGAACTAAGTTGACCAGAGTTAGATTTCTCTCTTTCCCAATTACTTCCTTGATTGACAAGTGGCCACAGCAGACAGTTTATCAAAAGGAAAATCAAGAAAGAACCTGATTACAATGTCTAAACGTTCTCCTGGGTCAAAAATATCCAAGAAGAAGAAGAAACAGTGGCTGAAAATCAAAAACTCAGAAACTAAAATGAAAAACAGCTTGCACATTCAAAGTGATCATGGATGGCTTTTGGGAAGATATGTTTTTGCCAAACTCAAACTATAGCACTCAGAATGGGTGTAATTGAATGAAAATCTTTGGCCTCTGGTAGAAAGATGCTTTAATGGTTTCTTTGGCTTTAACATGGGAAGCTATGGCAACAAATGATTGCAGTAATAAGTCTTTCCCTTCATTAAATGTAGTAGCTGCTATTAAAGAATTTGCCACTGTCTTCTTCCCCTGAAAGTCTGCAACACAGAAATTTAGCTCCAAAAGCAAGGCAGGTTGCCAGGTGTTGAACTGAATGAAGGACCTCTTACTTGCTACAAGTGAAGGTAGTTCTAGTCAGCCAACAGAAAAAAGACTTTCAATATGGTAGTGATCAAGGCCAGAGCAGAGGTTATTTGTGCACCTTACTTCTTTAAAATGTCATATTTTTCACTGTTTTAAAATAATGTTGATGTGGGTTGATTCCTCAACATTTGTAAACAAAACAAAAACAAGAGTCTGCTTTTTCTTGTGGCTATGCTTTTTGTTTGTTTGTTTGTTTGTGTTTTTTTAGTCGTTGTTTTGTGCTTTTTTGTGATACTACTTTTTTTTTTTTTTTTTTTTTTTTTAAACTGAATTCACGGTAATGAATGCTTTTATTTAGTTTCATGTTTCTAGTTAGGGTGCACACAGCACCAAATACAGAGTAGACAACATGCAGTAGATAAAATCACTCTGGAAGACTTTCAGTGTAAAAAGATGACATGCATATCAGTCATTTTATGTTTTCATATATATTTGTTCTGGTTAATGAGATGTATTGCACTAGTTACAATAACAGTTCCTGCAAATGTATATTAAAAAAATAAGTATTTAGATTTGTGCATGTACCATTGCATGAGTTTATAGGTGAAAGGCATCCTACTATGAAACCAAATACATACAACATTTGTGTCAAGATCCCCTGATTCTGCATCAGAGCTGGGAATTAGGCATTTTTTTGCAGGAGCTTCAGGTAAGTTTAAATAAAGGTTCAAATTTGAATCTGGACATATAATTTTCTGTTACTACTGCTATATTATTTTGTGGTGTTCCCACACTTTCTGATGATCATTTTCTAGGTTCAGAGTTTCAGAGTTAGCAGCCCTTTAAGATAAATGATGTTGCTGAGATCTGTGTCCTATTGTTTTAGCCTGCTTGCTAGTGCAGGAAGACATGACTGTTGCAGTTGATATTCAGCTCACATTCTCAGGCTTTTCCTTGCACCACAAAGGTTTTGCTAGAGCTGATTCTGTGCATGATGAAAGCCGAGAACCTGGAACATATTTTGCAGCAAGGGATAAATTGCAGAGTCACCAAATCATGTAGTGTACAGGACCCTGCCTGTAGCAACACATCTGTCTCTGTGAGTTCACATGGATACTTAAGTATCCATGTGGACATAATGAATGCAAATAAATTAACTGCACATAATTATATGCTTACTAACACAGAGGGAAGCAAGTTAAAATTTCATTTGTCATGCTGAACCACATATATTTGCAATCTGAAGGAGCAAGGCTGTAGGTATTTTTTGTTGTTTCTCCTAGCAAGCGGATATACTTTTTTTTTTTTTTTTTTTTTTTTTGTACAACATATCATCATTCACCTTATAATGAGTCCGATAGATCTCAGATCTTTGTGCATGGGCAGGTACATTTTCAGAACATTTTTACTCCTTGACAATTCACATCATGAGTAATGGATGCCAAATAAACTTGACGTCACCAATTACAGGGTCATCTGCAGCTGGCTGGGGATTTTGTTTCTGTTATATGTTGTCACTACAGAAACAGAGATAACAAAATGCACAGGAAAATGATGATTCAGTATTCTGTTACAAACAGTACTTCTCAGTTGAATGCAAAGGCTGTGAATCCCTGTTCCTGAGAGCAAAATTGGAAGCATTAATTATGAGCACGGGGCAGAAGGTTTCATCTTCATTTGAAATTTGCCTCGGGGTAACAGGGTGGTATCAAACCCTTGTCCCTGGCTTCTGGGCATCTTTAATTACCTGACTCCAAGTTTCTAGCCACTGGGGCTCCCTCTCTGTTTCCATGACAACATCCCTGCTCTCAGCATCTTGTATCATTCTGTCTACGCTCCAGTCACTTGGAAACCCACCCAAGTAGTTTAAACAATATGGACATAACACAGACATATAGAAAGGTGAATGCAGAAAGGGTGTTTTTCTCCTTTCCCCTTGCAGCCCCTGGGAGGCAGCTGGCTGTGGGGAAGCCTGCAGCCTGCTCATGCACAAAAATCTGAATGGTTGGCTTGGTTGTCTTCCTGGATGATAAAACCTTCTCTCCATGACTTGTTAAATCCATCAGGTTTCTAGTGAAGTGTCACAGGGGCAGAGAGATAAAAAAAAAGCCAGTGGAAGGTGGGGGAGGGAGTAAAGAGGAGGCCAGGGAAGCGCCTGTCTGGCTGCTGCCAGCTGAGACCCGCCTGAAGCACCTGGGGGTCTCAGCTCCCTGCTGCCGCGGCTCTTGTGTGTGCCTGGAGCAGAGCGGGATGAGGATGTGGTCAGAATGCTCAGGGCTGCAGTGGCAACGGGGTGTTCAGGACCTCTTGCACAATCTGCTGGCCCTGAACGGTTCCTCCTGGCTTCTCCAGACTGGACTGCAAGCCTGGATTTGGGTCTCTCTCACCTCTAGGACTGTGCTGTTAAGACTTGTGGGTTGTAATTTATCAACAGCATGGCAAACAGTATGAAAGGTCACTCTCTTTTCTGCTGCCTGTTTTTGCACCCGAATGCCCTAGCCCTTTGCTGTTGTGCCAGTCTGACTGCCTCAGCTGGGTTTCTCAGTTCTCAATGGATTAAAGAAATTCCTTGAATCCATCTTTCTGTAAGTATAATTGTAATTACACTCCAAAATTTTCATTGTGGTTTTATGGACCCCTTAGAAACAAATGTGGTAGGAGTAAGACTCATTTGTTCATAGAATCATAGTACCATAGAATCATGGAATCATAGTATCATTAAGGTTCGAAAGGACCTCTTGATCATCAAGTCCAACTGCCAACCCAACACCACCACCATGCCTACTAGACCATGTACCAAAGTGCCACGTCTACATGTTTTTTGAACACCTCCAGGGATGGTGACTCACGCCTGCGGGTAGGGGTACCCACCCACTTCCCTGGCCAGCCTGTTCCAATGCTTGGCCACTCTTTTGGTAAAGAAATTTTTCCTAATATCTATTCTAAACCTCCCCTGTTGCAACTTAAGGCCATTTGCTCTCGTCCTATCGCCTGTTACTTGGGACAAGAGACCAGCACCCACCTCACTACAACCTCCCTTCTGGTAGTTGGAGAATCTGTTGTTGCTCCTATTACAAACACCCCAAAAAGGAGCTGTTCTCAAGTGTCATCTTGCACCCTGGCACCCACAGTGCTGCTGTCTGCCATTTTTTTTACTAGTGCAGGAATGACATATTTTTTTACTAGTGCTAGCAATGGACTTGGCACAGGATGTCATTTCTGGGTAGAGTATGTTAGAAAGCAAACCAACAGGTTTATGGATATTTGTCTGACCATTAAAGGGCATGCTAAATCTTACAGAAGATGACTTTAGGAAGAAAATGGGAGTAAACAGACTGTTGACCCATTGACAGTCATACTTATTACTTTCTGCAATCAGGATTCTCTGTGTCTTCCAGCTAAAGATGAAGGCATATGGGCTGAGGGAAAGTTTGCAGACTAATGCAAAGAAAGATTTAGGTAAGTGGAAAAACACGCATGGAACCCAATATTTTCTGTCGTCGTCGTCTTTTTTTTTTTTTTTTTTTCTTTTTTTTTTTCTTGGCATGCTTTATATCTCATGCTGCAGAAAAAAATATTTTGTTCTGAAGAAGCTTTGGACTAATTTTGTTGCTCTCCATTGTTAAGATCTTTAGGCTTCCAAACTTAGTTTCTTTGATTAACGTAGAGGGAAGATTAAGGGCAGAACCACAAAGATTAGGTTTTGAAGGGGTAATGCTGCATGGTTTTGCCAGGCTGAAAGCAGGGAGGCAAGATATCTTTCACCTGACAGCTGGGGGGTGGGGGGTGAGAAGGGCAAAAAAATCACTTCTCATATAGCTGGATCTATAGCATTAAACATATGTAAAGCAACAAACAACTGAACCCTAAAACAATTACGATTTCAGTAAGGATCATTTCATACACAGTGGATACATCATGAAAATGCTGAGATTCCCATCTGATTATGGCTCTAGTGGGTTTTCCGCTAGTGATTCCAGGTCTGTCATTTGCAAAAGTTATTCCTCTGTTAATCTCTCTACCTCCTGGAGGAAAATGAGACAGACAGACAGACACATACACACACACAACCGAACATGCATCTTTTTTTAGGCAAAACAAAGAAAAGTTGTCAGAGAAAAATCTGTCACTTCCCATTTATCTTTATAGTTATATACATTATACCATTATAAACAATCAAAACCATGTAATTAATAATTTCTGCATACTCATGGTTTTTTTAATACATAATGGTGGAACTTTAATACTCGCCTGAGTTTCTTGCATCCAGAGGTCCATTTACTATTTATCTCATTCAGTACTTTAGGAAACACTGTGTGAAGAAGAACAAAGAGCGGAGCTGTTGTTGAGCTGTCAGGGTCATTGACAGGGTCACTAGAACAAAAGCCTGAGATTTCTCCTACAAATGGATGGGGACCTGAAGCCCTGGCCCTTTACGCCTCTGGGCTTCATGTCTCCTTACCAAATTTGGATCCTGGCCTAAGTTTTGCATTCTCTTGCAGGAGCTGAAGCAATAACATGCTTTGAACACTGAAATTAAGTATTTAAAAAATAAAGTCTGTAGCTATTCTTCTAAACCTATATTTAGGTTCCTGAACAAGTGACCTGATTTCTGAAGCACTGAAGTCAAATGCTGAATTAAGGTTTTTGCTGACATCTGTGGGAGTTGTTATGTGTAAGAACTTAAGGAAATCAGGTCATTCATTTTGCAAGTATGAATTTGGAGTAGGAATCTAATTCTGTGGTCTTAATTTTTGAAATCTGAGTGTACTTGTAGTTTATGCTCAGGTCTGACTTGGTTTGGAGATTGGATCCAAGTTTAAAAAATAGCTTGTGGGAAGCTGAAAAAAAACCCCAGCAACACTACCTTTGCTATCTAAGAGACCTTAGAAGTATAATTTAAGTGTCATGATGACAGGAGGTTAGGTTACATGTTGGCTAAGGGAAAGAAACAGAGCACCTCACAGTCAGCCCCTTTCTCTGCTTAGCCAAGGTATAGTTCTTAGATTTTATATCCCCTTTCTTTTTGGGGCTTTCTCCAATGTTTCCCATGTCCGGTGTTACTTTATACAGGGCAAAAGCAGAGAGGAGATCTTGCATGCCAGTGAAGCCCTGTGAGATGTTAGCTTACTTCAGGCAACACAAAACCCACTCCAATATCAGCATCCTGGCTGTGATGTGTCCCTGTCCCACCAGGGACAAACACCACTCTGATGGATTGCTGGCCCACTGGTCAGCGACCGTCCTGTCATAGCTCAGGATTGTGGCTTCAGTCACAAATCTGTCTTAAGCCTCCTGCCTGCCGGTCCTACCTACTGCCCCACTTTACCTCGGACTGTCTGCTGGATCAACACTTGGATCTTCTTCACTATAACCTCAGGCGTTAAACATGAGGGCAGTGGGTCCATGTCCTGGTCGCAACTAGTGGTAGATATTGTCTCTGATGTGTATGACCAGCGGGTATTTGTTCAGAAGAGATGTGACATATAGGCATGTAAGGAAGGAAAACAGATTGTCAAAAAAATAGATGCTTTTCCTTGTTTCTAATTTAGTACTTTTACACCGCCTTTGTTTAGGTGAGAAGTCTGTGAACAGCTATTTGGAACAGAAAGAGTTAGTGCAGCTTAGCAAGTCAGTTCTCTGTTTATTTGGAACTGTCAAGTCAAATGTGATGGTGGTTTAAAAGTAATGAATTTTACTTAACAAGTACTGTGCTCAAGGTTCAATTATCAAGGTTCATCCCATGCACTAAGACAACAATATAGTCCATTTTTCTACTTAGTACTCAATATCAATACATTCTGCCCGCTCATCTGTTGCTGATACATGACAGCTTAAGCCAAGAAACTTCCCTAACTAACAATGTGAGTTGCAAGAGCTTGTACTAACAGAAAACAGGAGTTCAGATGTAACAACTCATATCCTCTGTGGATTAACATGGCTGGGAGACATTAACAGACATCCACTGGAGGGCTGTGTGTGCATTCAGGCATAGGTTACTGTCTTTCCTATCTTCATCAGTTAAGATCAACTTGACAGAATTGATCAAACTTACTAGCTTTCTCAACTCTTATTTATTTGGGTTGTAAGTGCTTTCGTCCATAGAAAGTCTCTCGTCTTCAATTAATGCTGTTTGCACTGGCCATAGCTGCATCTTTAGATATGACATATGACATTCTAAGGCGATGATTACCAGTGACTGATGGGATGATTCCTGTTCCATATAAGTAGCTATGTAAAATTGTATATACTGCCATACAACAAATGGCTAATGTTCTGATAAAATGTGCACATGGGTTTCAGTTGGGACTTAGTATGGACCTGCTTTAGAGATTTACAGGAATTTAATCAGGGCACAAGGAAGTTTATCCTAGAAACCCCAATTAATCTTTCTGCTTGGGGCCCACTGAGACCTCTCCAGTTATTTCAAGGGTGTATGGTAGTGTCATGGTCAGTGTCTTCAGTGGGAGCTTGTCACCGTTCTTCAGCTTCAAACAAATACCCAAAGCAGCTGAAATGTGAGAATGCCATGTAAAAATCTGCTTTGAAATCTTCCTCAGTTATCAAATGAGTGTCTTCACTACTGTGAGTGCTGTAATTCTTGATCATTTGGGGTGTTGCCACCTCTAGTAAACATTTTACTAGTGGTATTAGCTTTGTATATCACCCTTATTTTCTCCATAGCAGACTGCTAGCCATATGAGAGTGAACTACTTCACCTTTAGTGATGGCGATCAAAATAATCAAAATGGACAGTACTAATGTCTCCAATACTTTAACTATGTCCTCGTTAAAGTTGACAAACCTGGGCAGGGCATATTGCAACATACAGTCCGATCACATTTGGAGAACTGATGTTTGTTTCTCTTCTGACCCCCCTCCCTCATCCCATGGGAGGTGGGCAGCTGATGTGAACATTTGGAGCCCTGGATCCAAATGCATTTATTCATGAGAGGCTGTTCTGGTTGCCCATCCTTTCCAAGATGGTGATTATATCATTTACTTTGCATACTGAAACAGTGTTCTTGTAAAAAAGTGCATATAATTTAAGTATTAAATAAAATAGATGGTCTAGCTAGCACATTACGTGAGCTAGAATTTACATGTGGTTGATATGTATGAAAATAATCTCTATAAACAGAAGAAAAAGGAAGAAAAGGTTTTCTCTTATCTAGTAAACCAGAGTATGTTCTTTAGGGTATGATACCTGAGTGCAAGTACCATTGCGGAATTTATATCTACAGGTCTGAAATTTCAGGAAATTGTTAGGAAAATCTATTTCAACAGTCTTACCTCTGTCTTCTTTTAGATATATTTCTTCCACTAATTAATAGATAACCCTTTGTCATTTGTGTGTCTGTTTCCTGTGAGCAACTGTAGTTAACTAAGTCCTTCTTTGAAGAGGACAATGGATTTTCTCTGTATTTTTTTTTTTTTACATTAAGAAGAGCCAAAAAGCCCCTCTTCTGGCATCAAGAATGCCAGAATTGCATTAATGAATTGTAATAATTAAATTTCTCTTATTTTTAAGTACACTCTTACTTCCTCCCACCCATTTCTTTTACTATAAAATGCAATGAAGAAAATAATCAGTCACAGAAAAAGGTCAGTCTTGTCACTGTTTTGTACTTATCAATTCTTTGAAATTAAAGGTGTCTTTGTACTTGGTCCAAGAGTAGGAATGTAAAATCATTCCAATGCAGATTGATTCCAGTGCAGATCGATTCCAGTGCAAATTGATTTTCCCCTGTAAATGACATCCAGTTTTATGGCTGATGGACAAGGATGTTCAAAATTCATATACCCAAGTTGTGTTTCAATGGGTTAGTTTGCTTTGAACAAAGAAAATATTTTTGCAGGGAAGTTCTGCATTTTCTCAAATAATTTTAGTACGTATACTTTTAAAACAACAACAAAACCCATTAATATTTCCAATACTAGAAGTGTCATCGTTCTTTCTCCTAAGCGATGTTTAATTGGTTGTTTGACAACCCCATTATCCTCCATAGCTTGGGTTCCCAATTTGACTTGTCCATTACTGTATTTCGGTGGTCATTTTTTTTCCTCAATACTACATTACAGGATTTCAATAAGAGGAAAAAATAGCTTAGCATCTGACAGATATTGTCCAGTTGTGGAATCAGTCTCAGAAAGAAAACTAGAAAAATTCAGTTGCATAATTTTTATAATCAAGAGTTTCTGTGGCAACCTCTCTGCATGATCTTGCAGTTTTCAGTGAAGAATGTATGTGTTTTGATTAAGGATAAAATTGTTTGATTTTGAATTTTTTGCAAAGTCACTGAGTTCTATGGGATGTGAATGGAAGAACATGTTCTGTCTATCTGGCATGTAATTTCTACTTGGAGCCAACAGGTGAAAAAAAAGCACTACTACATTTTTACCTCACAATTATCAGTATGAGAAATACAAAACATAGTTCAAAGATTCCAGTGGAAGAATAGGAAATCAAAATATCAAGGTTGTTTCAATTTCTGTTTTCAGTCTGGCAAAACTGGGTATGTCATATTTCATACCTAAAATTGTCTATCACCTCTACATATACAAGCACAAATATAGACTCATAGAAAAAATATATATATGTATCCAAACACGTATATTTGTGTACAATGGATGTGCCTGAGTATTCAACAGTTTAATATAGAAAAAATGACTTCCAGGATAATGGAAGTGGTTCATTTAAAACCTAAAGTCATTGATTCCTCATTTTTTTCATTCTTATATTTTATTATCCTCATAGGTTGTGGATGGAGAAAACATAAAGTCAGTCTATATTTTTTCCACTGTGAATTGCCTTTTGCTATATTGTCGACTGTTGTATCCTGGAATTTTAAGAAAAACAATATAAAATATAAGAGGACCTCCTAAAATCCACATTCTTCTGTTTACTCTTGGCATAATTCAGCACTCTCCATATTGGAACTTTCACATGTAAATTTACACTACATGCTTATGACATTAAAAAAAAAAAGTGTTTTTTTACCATATAATTTGATCAGAAAAAAAAGTAAGGCTGAAATTTGGCAACTGCAATGTCCAAGGACCCACCTCTCCACCTGCTCAAGGATGGACATGCTTTTGTAGGTTTTCCTTGGATCCATTTTGAAACTATTTTTCTTGTGACTTGAACTGGAATTTGAGGATGCAATGACACACAATTTTTCTCCAAAGCACTGAAGAAAACAAAATATTTTTGTTTATATGACTGAAAAAAAAAAAATGAGGGAAGATTATATGTCTTGAGAAACTTGACTAAGTGGAAAAGATAGTGTTCAAAACTAAGTAAGAGATATTTTTAGTTACTTATAAATATA
>JMFS01021745.1:0-19297 GCA_000699545.1 Podiceps cristatus | reverse complement strand
CCATCAAATCCGTAGCTCTCCAATTTAGAGATGAGATTGGACAGGGTGCTAGATAATTTCAAGAGGAGATTGAACAGGGTGCTAGATAAATCTCGCCTAGGCTCCCTTTCCCATGTAAGATTGGACCAGATGATCTTTTGAGGTCCCTTCCAACCCAGGTTATTCTGATTCTATGGTATTTCAGGAAAGCATGCTAACTACTTGGGTACTAGTAGTGCTCAAGGAGATAGGAAAACCTTTGTTCAAGTTGACCCACTATGTATTCAGCAGTGACAGCTGGGAGAAAATGGGAGTTCCATTCCCAGTTCTCCATGATGTTTATGTATTTTAATGGACAGGCATTGGATGAAAACAGAAGTAATCTGGGATGTGGAACCTGTGCTTTCCACTCTTTGAGGTCATAGAGTTTCTGGATTCACCTCCCACCAACTTAGAAAAGGTTAATAAAGATTATATGAATAATGTTTCAGAGTATTCTTCTAGCCATTACTATGCAAAAGGAGAAAAACATCAACAGTGTTTAAAGCCAGATCTACCAGTACGCACTTCCATGCAGAATCTCCTGTTTAGGGACTTGCATGGATGGCACATCATTTCTGAGTGCTAAGCGGTTCAATGCAGGACAACCAGGCAGTTACTGCTGTCAAAACTGTTATGCTTCTAGCACATCATGTTGTCAATTTGAGCACATAATGAAGTTTGTTCAACTTATTCATCAGTGACCTGGGTGAAGGGATAGAGTGTACCCTCAACAAGTTTGCTGATGATGCAAAACTGGGAGGACTCACTGATACCCCAGAAGGCCCTGCTGCCTTCTGGGCGAGACCTGGACAGGCTGGAGAGTTGGGCAGAGACGAACCTGATGAACTTCAGCTAAGGCAAGCATAGGGTCCTGCACCTAGGGAGGAATAACCTGTGCACCAGTACAGGTTAGGGGCTGGCCTCCTGGAAAGCAGCTCTGTGGAGAAACCTGGGAGTTCTGGTGCACAACAAGTTAACCACGAGCCAGCAATGTGTCCTTGTTGCCAAGAAGGCCAATGAAAGACAGAAACTAACAAAGAGGCTGGTGCAACCATTAATGCATTTTATTTCATCTTAATGTAACCTGATTGCACTATTTCAATTCTGCATTATCAAGTGTTTTATCTTAAGTCCTGTGAGTGGTGTGACATCTGTGAAGATTAAAACTGATTTAGTCTGAGATACTACCAGCTCCCTAACCTCTATTGCCCAAAGACTAAGAGGAGTCACTATCCGAGAAGCTGGCAGTGGTCTGAGCTGAGAACCAGTGTCACAGGGGTCATGAAAGGAGAAATATCTTCCTTTCATCCACAAAAAGTCTGTGGCATGTGCCAAAACTGGCAAGTGAGAGCACGGCTGGAATCTGTCAGTTATATTTGGACAACAGAGGCCTCAGGATGATTTTGAGCAATACCTTTATTTCATAATGAAGCACATAAAACCTGCTGCTATTGTCTAGGGAAGAAGGGTAGCAGCCATTTCTGCACTGTGCACTGAGCATTGCACAGTGAAAGCATAAAGTTTATCTGCTATCTTGTCTATCTTGTAAGTACTCTGCAGTAGCATGCAGGTTACCTGGAACAGTATACAATGGTTTACATGACTGTCCATTGTCTGAAAAACTTTTTATAAAACTCCTATTTGCTTCTCTCCCCAGGAATATATTGTAATGGGACATTTGATCAATTTGTTTGCTGGCCTTACTCACCTCCAGGAAATGTCTCTGTTCCTTGTCCTCCATATTTGCCATGGTTGGAAAACGGTAATGTGAAAGTGGTAGCTTCTCTTTGACTTATTTTGGGAATCCAGCTAAAGGAAAGACAGTGCTGGTCTCTCTCTCTGTCCCAGTGTCCTTTGAAGCATCTGAGGGCTTTCTTGTCTCACCTCTTCACCTGTTTTCTGAATTGAGGCACAATATTGTTGTCAGTGTTTAATTATATACTGTTTTTTTCCATCTGTGCTTGTTACAGCTTCATATTGTCTACTATAAAGCAGCATTTCCAAGATCATGTAATTGTACTGCCAGGCCTTTAATGTCAGTAACAGATCTGGGATTCAACTCCTGAGGTTCAATTTCTGGGGTCCCCACTGACCCCAGACATGGAGCTCTCTCAGAGAAAACTGGTACAGCCAAACAAAGTAGCTGTCCAAGCAGTGAGCCTGACAGCAGGACATACTGCACCACCAGCAAGTGGTGTGATGAGCAAACAAGCTTTCCAAGCAGCCTTTTCCTGGAGGGAGTGGAGCAGGGAGGCTCTCAGGGAAGGGAAAAAAGAATAACATCTGCAGGAGAAAAACTGCCTAAAAGCAAACAACATTCCCTTTCTTCTAAAGAAATGAAAGGACATGCCTACCTCCACACCCTAGCATTCCTGAATCCTGCTACACAGCCTTTCTTAACTACATGTGGCTTTCTTAGCTACATTTCTAATAACACTTGGAAGGAACAATTCTATCTGAGTACTTTAGTTTATTGGAGGGGTACTACAGGCTACTTATCCTAGCTTTCTCCAGCCTACCCCACATATGGTTTGTTCTGTAATACCATTGTTTTTCTTTTTTCTGCTGCTAAACAGAAGGAGACCCACCCTCTATTTAGTCTCTCAAACAGCTGTTTCTACCAACCATTTAGAACAAATTCAGGTCTTCAGAATAAACATAAAAGCATCTTCCTTCCCTCCATGAAATGCTTAGAAGCTTAAGGTAATTTTTTTTGTGGTTTGTCATCATTGTCAAGCCTGAGCACTGAAAAAGTAGTGTAGTATAGAAATGAGACTTCTGATCACATTTCATAGATGCCTTCAGATTTTTTTCAGTGTCTAGTCTTCACACAGAGCTCCTTCTCCATCACAGCAAACTGTGCTCCCAAAGCACTTCTCTCAGTTCCAGTTAACCTGAGTGAAACAAGATATTCTGGTTGTTGCTGCAACCCTTAAACTCCTTCTAATTAAAAAATGAATGAAAAAACTCAGGTCTGATTAGAAGTAAATAGAAGGCAGCTGTTGGGGACAACATCAGACAAACATCAATCAAGGTCCCTATACTATTCTTCTGACATTATGGACAAATTCTTAACTAGCATAAACTAGGGCAATGCAGTGAAATTCAAAAAAGCTGCACTGGCTCACACCACCTGCTGATTAGACCCCAAAGCATGTAAATAAAACACCAGCCACAAGTCTTTCAGAGAAAGATCATTCCCTAATCAAACCATACTCTTCCTTCTACAATTTTGACTGCACAGCCTGGGAAAAGTGCATACTTGATGGAACTTATGAGCTTAATGAGAAAAAAGGAATAAAGTGAGATGTCAGCTTTTCTTTTGGATGTATTAACTGTATTTTTTGTAAACACCACATATATCCTGGGAATTTGTTTCTGCTAGATTACATTCCTACTTTGTCCTATGTAAATATAAAAAAATATATTGTCAAAGGCAAAAGAAAAGTGGGATTTATTCCTTTTCTGAGTGGCGATGGTGTGCTGCCTATTGTTGTGTGTAAGGGAGATATCTTTAAAATGTGTATGAAAAATGGAATCTTTATTTTGACCTTTCAGACTAAACCTCTGTTTACTTTCAGGAAGTGTAGGAAATGTATACAGAGTCTGCTTGGACGAAGGGACTTGGCAAACAAATGAAAACTCCACAGACATTTGGCGTGATAGTTCAGAATGTTCTGAGAAAAATCATTTCAAAAAAAAAGTAAGTATGTTTTATATTATGGTTTAATACTTTAATCTTCTTAATCCCTTCTTGAGTAACTGATAAAAAATTTCCACTGAATACCTGCAAAAGATGGTCAGATTTCATTTAGATTACCAAATGGAAACCTGTTATTTTATTTAGAAGCCGAGGAGGAAAGATTAAGGAAGGGGATTCCTGCTTTAGACACCACAAATTATTTTCTGTTCAGAGTCCAGTGTTCACATGTGCTGAATTTCTCCTAATAAAATTGAAAAACACTGCAACTTGATAAGAAAATAACTTCAATTCAAAGCTTCCCATCGTCTGCCACAAATTTCTGTAGTCAGCTGAGGCCAGACAACATCATTCCCTGATGCTTCCTGAGCCTTATAGCATTTAAAGAGTGGTTAACTGGTCCTTTCAAATTTAGATAGTCAGAGACTGGAGGGTTAGTCATAAAGCAAATGCCATCCTTCCTGGTCTAATACAGCATGAAGCCCAAGCGTTGGGTTTTGTCAGCAGGGGGATGGCTCTCCCGAGAGGAGCAAAGAGCAAACTAGATACTGTCACTGGTTTGTTGACCATTCTGGATCGCAAACTTGTGGGTGGGAGACACATTAATTCATCTTGTGTGACAGCAGATGATTTCTCTGAAAGCTTTAACCAGCTTTCCTTCCAACACTAAATGTGGTTTTGTACCTGTTTCTTGTATTCAGTGGAAAGCCTCAAGATGTTAGGAATACTATAGCTAGTATCCGCACACATTGGAGGAATAAGCTTGATTTCATTTGCTTTGGTGTTGCAAAATTGTCACAGCCAAGATAACTCATGCTTTTTATTAGTTTCATGCCCCTTTGAATGTTTTAGAGCAGAATCACTAATGGCTGTGCTATGGGAATCTCCTGCACCCACACTGCTCTCCCTGGGCACTTTCACCCTCTCCAAGGGAGTTTCTACCAGGAGGCACGGCTCACCCATGATATTCAGATATTACCCATTAGCCTAAATTGATTAGAGACAACTACTGGCAGGAAGACCGTTCTAAAATCCCTGGAGCTGAGCAGTAAGACAATTCACAAAGAAAACAGCAAAATCACTGAGTAAAAGACATAGGTTCCAAGAAAATCTTTGCAGGTCAAATAGGAATTATGAAAGTCACATATCCTGTATCTCTGTCTCCTCTGCAGAGAACCTTTTCTTGAGCTAGAAAAGCAGTATGAAGAGATGAGAGGTAGGCATATGCAACTAAATGGAAAAAACTTAGCAACAAGAAATGTTAATTGAAATGAAGTGGAAAGAAAGTGTGAGTGCCCCCCCTTCCTCCTCTGAGGTCTTATTTCTCATTCAAAGATCTTCTAGACAACTCTAATTTAATAATTTTTAATTTTTCCTTTAAACTCATGACAAAAGTCAGTCTATTTCAATGACACTAGACAGAGCTGACTCTCAAAATTGTACAGACATGACTGATCCGTAATTGTGTCCCTAGGCCACACACATAGCAACTGCACTTGTGCATACATGTCGAATGTGTTGAGCTTTGTAGTTATTAGACCACCAGGATCCATTTGGTGCATATGATCCTATCAACGATTATCTGTAAATCAGATATGAATGGTGTTTGTGCAGGAGCAATCTGGAAATGAGACCATGGGTGCCTTCAAATTCAAAAAAGAAACCAAGGCTGTCTGCAAGTGTCTCTGTCATGCAATGATTTCATGAGGCAGTGCAGGGAGCAGGCATCAGAAACCTCCCCTGGCTACCTTGCAGCACAAAGTTGGACTCATTTTGTTTCTGAGGTCAGCCCACTTGCCTGCCTGTATAACACATTTTTCTTCTTTGTTCATAGGAAGAAGAACATGAATTACTTACCACATTACAGCTGTTGTATACTATAGGATATTATTTTTCTCTCATCTCACTTGTATTAGCTCTCCTTATACTTACTTTACTCAGGTTAGTGCAAATTTACATGCATTTTAAAAGTACAGACCCCCAGTATGCACATTCTTCTTTTCATGTAATTGAATTTATTGCTTAGCTTCCAATGTAAATAACCTGTATTTTCCTAATAAGCATTATAAAAGTAATTCCTAAGCAAAATTCATTGGTGGCAACAATATGAATATAACAGTACTTTTTATTATTTCTGAAAATTAAATATATTCCAGAGGATTCATATGTTATTTTTTCTTCCACAGAAAACTTCACTGCACAAGAAACTACATACATATGAATTTATTTGCATCTTTTATCTTGCGTGTCACAGCAATTCTTGTAAAAGACACTGTGTACTACAATATTTACTCCAAAAGACCAAATGATGAAACTGGATGGATATTATACCTCAGTCCTGAGGTAACTTGTTAGTTCATTGCTATTAGAAAATGTGTGCTGCTAGTGGCCATAACAGTTACAGTTATGGAAGTTTGCCATGTGGCAGCAAATTTTGAGGTGTTTGTTAGTTGAACTTTGAATCCTCATATTTTGCTGATAAAGCTCAAGGTAATAAAAAAAAATTGGAAGGAAAACCAAAACAGTATGGTTGACAAAAAAAAAAAAAAAAAAAAAGAATTCATAAAATAGAGTGATTTTATATGAAGCCTTGGGTAGAAACACAAATTAATCAATATTTGTATTTATAAACCTCCAATTAAGCAAAACAACTTCCACCTATAGTGTTTAGGAAAAAATCTACACATTTATTTGGCACTTACTTATATAACACTATATTTATTCGCTCTTGGTATGTATAGTGCAATGCAATGCACACATATATTGCATTTAAGAGAATATTCTCAAATAATCTACTTGTTGTGAAAGAACACTAAGAAGGAAAAAAATAAAGGCTTTTCTGTCCTCGGAAAATGTGCTACTTTTCTTGCACTTGTTTAGATAATGGGATAACATCTCTCATTTGTCACCACTATGGATAAATTATACTTGTATGATGTTGTATGAATATAGTTTGCCCATGTCAACAAGCAAAATTTCCTGCAAGATGTGAATTGTGACTATTAATAGCTCATCAGTAAAAATTCTGATATGCAGACCATGACAAAGAACATACCCCAGCCTACACAGTCACTGTTTTTTCCTACTTGTCGCTTCCACTCAAACTCTCTGACAACATTGAAGTCTTTAAATTGTTGCACTCCTTTCCCGCCTCTCCCAAGCTGAAAGGTGGATCTTGTGAGATATGTGACTGAATCACAGTTATATCACAACCATGTGCTAATTTTAAAATGGTTGCTAAAGAAACAAGAAAAACAGGATTTGGCAAAGCTTTTATATATTAACAATGATTCACAATCTCTCATTTCTACAGATCACAGTCATTTGCAGGACTGCCCAATTTTTCATGCATTACTTTGTTGGGGCAAATTTTTTTTGGCTATTAGTGGAAGGAATTTACCTGCATACATTATTGATAACTGTTGTACTCTCTGAAAGACGACTGCTACAGACATACATCGTGATAGGATGGGGTAAGTACATAACAATTTCCAAGTTGTTGATTCTGTGGTACTCTTTTGAGTCAGTGGTGAATACTTTGTAATGAACAAAGAAAAAAATCTGAATTCTTTTTTGTGTGTTTGTTCTGAAGTCAACAGCTGTCAATAAAGGTAAACCAGCAGCAATACATTTGTTGCAGTTCAGTTTGATCTGCAGATACAGGGACTAGGTGACTTGTTCCATAAGAAAATAGTAGCCTAGTGGACAGAACGAGAAGAAATTTGACTATATTTGGCTGTATTTTCTGTTGTCACTAAAAATTACGGTACTATCAGCAAGTTCATTTTCTTCCTTTGTAATAGACTGTCTAGATAGCAAAGATTTCTAAACATTAATGGTTATCTTTTATATGTTCACTTCCCTAGCTCACCTTAAATTTCTAAGGTGTAGTTTAAGTTAGAGGATAATCTGAAACACTGCATGATTCAAGTCTTTACATTTCAGGCATTGTTCATAGAACAGACACAATGTAAAGTTAATTACAAGCAGCTGAACAATTTTGTGTAAATTATGTCATGTAATCTGACATTTACATTTGTTACTCACCCAAAGAGCATGGTTCTGTATCTTGCCTGTACAAAAGAGAAAATCAAGGTTTCTCAAATACCCAATAATCTAAAATCTACCTGTACGATTTACAGGCCTTTGAAGCTTTTAAATGAAGAAAAAATGTACTCTTAGTCAATGTGTAGGTTTGTTGCAAGAGTTATTCATTCTAAACCAATGGCCTGAGTTAAGGAGGAAGATAAGATGGATGGCCATAAAAAACTTTTAGCTATGTATGGTTTCACAAGCTGGTTCATTGTCACCATGTCTACATCTATTGAACTATATTGTCAAATGTAAAATTGTGGGACTATAGTGTATAGCCCACCTAAAAAAAAAAAAAAAAAAAAAAAAAAAAAAAAAAAAAAAAAGTAATTTTTAGAAGGATTTGACTGTGGCAGGCAATTATGTAGTTGTAAATAAATTATTCCAGATTTGCTGTGCTGTACTGTTTGCTAAAGTTATCTACCAAAGATAGAGAGGTATGATTTTATAGAGATGTTTAAACTCAAACATAAATAGTTGAAACAAATGGCAGCTAGGATTGAAATTATAATCATTTCAGTTGGAACACTACAACATTTACATGTTTAAAGGAAATTTTTATTTATTGTTATCAAGGTTGTGGCAAACACCCTGTCAGTTTGACGGTAATTCATGTCATTCAGTTTTAGTTGTCTGAAAGTTGTACTAGGCTCTCCCTGTAATGATCACAGGGAATGAAGACAGCTTGCTTTTCTTTGACATCTAACTTACCTCTTGAATTTTGAAATGGGAATTGGATAGCATCTAGAAACATAGCTTACTGGAGAAATTCCTAGAATTAAGTGAATTTCAGATAAGGCCATTTTTCTTGCTTTTCTAATATGACAGTATTAATTTATCAACAAAGAAGTTGCTGTAGAAAAATGCCAATGCTTAAAGCAAGATCCGAAACAGGACTTCAGCATCTAAAATATCACAGAGGGGGAAAACTGAGCAAAGAGTTTCAAAATCACGATATAAAACCGTGTTGAAATACACAAGATATAGATAATTTAGGGCAAAACTATCTGGTCTGAAAGAATAAAGATCCGTTAAAGAACCCAGAAACCTTAACTCTCTTTTTATAGGAATGGCTTGTGTTTACTACTACTGACAAGATTAAAAGACATCTGAGTTTTGTCTCTTATAACATTTGAATACGGTTTTGAATACAGTATTTGAAATAGTATTGTATGCATTGTTTTGAAGATGTCAGTACAACAGATGACTGCTTCACTTTGTGCGCTGTGTAATCTTGTTATCAGAGATCAATAAAAAAGTATTCAGACCCAGTAATTTTGGCAGTGGCACATTTAATTTTGGAATATTAAATCAGTTAGTTACAAGTGAATGTAAAACTCATAGTTGACGTGCCATTTTTTTTCCTTTTGTTAACAATAAGAACAGCTATGCTCTTTACTTCTTGTTTTACAGTTTTAAATACAAAATAAGATTTTATTTAGCCTCCTGTAACAAAAGAAAAACTCTAACAGACTGTTCAGCACCTCAAGTCTCTTAGTTCCTTAAAGACCAGATAAAAACCACCGTATCTCCAGAAGTTAAGAAATTCGTGTTGTTTTAGTCTAGGCTTGTAGGAAAATGAGGCCCTGATGATAAATGCAGAGCCTTGACTACTGATCAACATGAAAACAATTTAACAACATGAAAAAAAGCTGAGAGTACAGAACAAGGATTAAACAGAGTTGTTTGCAATGGGAACACACATAATTTCAGAAATGTCAGGCCATGCATACAAAGCAAATGCTGTAAACTTGGGAAAGTTGCATTTCTCATGTTTAAGACAAAAAGGTTGATCTATTGTTTAAATCAAAGCTATTTCATTGTATAGCATAACCTGACATTTTGACATCAGATTAGAAAGGAACTTCAGGAAAAATCATTGTTTTTAATTGAGGAAGCATGTACAATGGGGAAAAGCATGTTTTATTGTATACTTGGAAAAAAGGTTCTTCACATCTGAAACAGAAGTATTGTTCTTACCTATTGATAAGGAAAGCCTAATCAAACTAGTCATTGATCATTTTGAACATGGTACCTCAAAGTCAATACTAGATACTGAAATGCAGGTCTTTCAGGTTCCAAGGAAGATGTGAAATTCATAGAATCATAGAATGTCCTGAGTTGGAAGGGACACACAAGGATCATTGACTCCAACTCCTGTCCCTGCTTAGGACAACCCCAAGATTTACACCATGTGTCTGAAGGCATTGTCCAAATGCATCTAGATTATTGTCAGGCTTGGTGCCATGACTACTTCGCTTGGAAGCCTGTTCCAGTGCTCCCCCACCCTCTGGGTGAAGATCCCACTGCCACTCACACATATGAATTCCACATACGAAATCTTTTTTCACTAAATCCACTCGCACATTTAAGCTGAGAAGGACATTTACATATATGCCAGTATATTACAGCTCAGATTTGGTGATTAAATCTAGGTACAGATTGCAACATCACTGTGGAGGATGATGTTTTGTCAGGACAAATAGAACAAATGGAAACTGGAATATTCAAATATTGCATTTTGGTACCTGGATAGAAGTATACTGGTTAGAATTGTCTCAGAAAATTGGATCATCTTTCCCCATGGGACAACCTCGTATTACCCTGGACATGTAGCTCCCTTCCCAAATGCTGCATGCCCTGATTGTTCTCTCAGGCTCTTGTTGCACCAATGCCATCACCCACCGAAGTGAGATCCTTTCTATCTCTTTACCCATTTTACCCACTCAGAGGTCTATTATCTTTGAGTGTATTTTGCTTCTGGCACTTTCCCTGTGTTGCCACACTCTAGTTCTCCCCATGAACTTAGCTAGTGTCCCAGAGTCCTGAACAGATCCTGTTCTGGCCCTAGTGACCCACATCACCTTTCCTTTCTGCCACATCCACCAGAAAAATCTCCCATGTGTTACTGGGCTGAGAATCCAGTCAAACACCTGCCTTTTTTAGCTCACATGCCTTCTGCTTGTGATTGAAGCTTGTGCTTGTGCACATTTGTAGACTCCTGGAATAGCATAGTAATCCTTTATTTCGGGGGTTTTTTTCAGTCTGCAGTCTATGATCTCCAGGATAGGGGGCAACAATAGGGGAATGGGGACCACAGACTATCTTTAAGAGGTCCAAGAAAGGTAAACCAGGAAAACAAGCCTTTGTCAGCTGTTTTAATTAACTAGACAGAGTTCCATGCCTCCACTGAAAACTCTTTAATGTTCAACAAATAACGATGTTAACAACTGGTGTCTTAGGTAGTCTGTGAGGCCTCAAGTGCCAATTATTTTGAATACCAGGATCAGGAATTTAGAGGATTTGGACAGGTCAGCAGTTTATGTGTGCATACATATCTAATATCAGTCAGAAAATGCAAGATTCAACAATAGAATGAAATTTCATTTTGTATTTGAACTACAAATGGGGAAATCCAGGATTAGGTTGATTTTTTGTACAATTCTAAACAGAAGACTGAAAAGCACGTGTCTTCGCACTATGCACTACTGTAACATATCTATGTTTTGTATGAATCATTCTAGAAGCTTGGCTGACTCCTTTTCTTTTCAGTTGTTCCTATCCTGTTCGTGGGCCCTTGGGGAGTAAGCAGATCAATACTGGAGAACACAGGGTAGGTTACTAAATAAAATGTGCCTTCAAATACCGGATTTCCGTTTGCCTAATTTTTCTGGAAACCCTTGACAGTAATTGATACGAATATTGACTATTAGATTATATTAAGATTATACAGAAACTATTAATACTTGTTACATATTCTAGGTTTATTTTAGTACTTTCATATTAAACTACTTCTAGGAATTCTCAGATTTACTTATTCATATATCAAGAAGTAAAATGAACATTCATTTTTCTTGAAATGAAAAATTTTGCATCCAATGTTCATCCACTTACATGAAGCAAATTAACATCACAAACTTCATGGAGAACATCTTGTTAGTAAGAAAAGGCGACCAGTACTTCCTTTGGAGACTATCTACACTTTGATTTTAATTAGTACTCACTGCTATTTAAAAACAAACAAACAAACAAACAAGCAAACAAAAACTTATGGAAGTCAATGACAAAAACTGATATTCACTGAAAGTTTATATTACTATTACATGTGTTCAGTGTTACACTAGTAAGCATCATTTTTCCGGTTTTCTGGTCTTTGATGATGCTGTTAATGTACCACATAGACTTTGGGGTTTGTGCATAATTTCTTTTGTTCCCCTTTTTTATTCATGGTTCCTGGAGAGTTTTGTTTGGAACACCAATATAGTTATTAAGTAACAACATCAGGAACTAAATCACAATTACAGTTTCATAGAATTGGATGTTATATCGACCATAAATGACAAGCCAAGATCCTACAGATTTTCAGGCTGTTTCACAAGAAGGAACATGTGCATAGGACAACTTAGAAGGTTAGAGCAAGAGGAAAGGAGACAGCTTCAAAGGAACAGTGTGGCTACTTCTTAGCAGGTCAAGAACTATGGTCACAATTCATAGTTTACTTATTTCCAGTTTCCAGTTTTAGATGGATGAATTTGAGTAGGATGAATTCCATTATGAAGGTTTGGTGCCATGTACAGTTGTTGTGTAGATCCAAAGACTCAGTTTGCCAGATAGTTCTGATGTTTGCAGTCTAGGGAAACCTCTCTCAACATTCTGGTGGAAAGATCTTCAGAATAAATACAATAACAGTTGTTGGTGAGACTCTTCCTAGCTTTATTCCATTTCTCCTGAGTGCTACCTGAAAAAATTGAACCTTGTCAACTTCCTTTTAAAAGACATACATAGGTTATGTATGCTTTCTAAAGTAATTATACTTAAAATTGTTCTTCAGGTGCTGGGCAACAAATGAACACATGGGAATCTGGTGGATCATCCGAGGACCAATTTTGTTTTCAATTGCAGTAAGAATTATTTTATCTGTTTCTAATATCATGCACAAGTGTGGTTGTCTTTTGTAACCCTTTCTCGAAGTATAATCCAATTCTTGCATTAGAAATGATGAGAGAGAAAAAATTGTGAATGAGGTTTCTTGCTGGAGGTGAATGGGCATAGCTTCTTTTCTGTCTATCTACAAATAACAAAGATTTCACTGTCAGCATCTCAAAACACCACTGCTTATCTGTGTAATGAATTCTACACAGCTCCATCTATATCAAAGATACATTCTCATATCTTTTATTTCTCATATTTTTACCTTCATTTTCTCAGTGACCAGATTACTTAGGAGAGTGTTACCATGTGGTGAGCATCACAAGAAAGTTCCAAATTCTCTGTAGAGGAAGATCTTATCATAACAAGGATGCAGAGACATAGCAACAGAAGTACTGATGGTCATTGGGAGAAAGCATTCATCTAATAAAAAAAAAAAAAAAAAAAAAAAAAAAAAAAAAGAGCAGCATAGCATGACAAGAATAAGTTATGATTTTTTTTCTTAAACAAATGCAAAAAAGTGTATACCTGAAATGTGGCGATAATGAAGAAACAGGAATAGCATGATCAAACCAACTCATAAGGACATGATTATGACCACAGAATATTGGTAGGTGGGACTATGGTATGTGCCAAGAATACCTTATATTCTCATGCAGTCAGCAAGGCATAAAAGGAATAGATGAATAAGTGATTTGATTAGCTAGACAGATAGTAAATGTTGTAGAAAAGAAATGTACTTTTGTCATGAAAATAAATGTGTACAGGGAGTAAAAGAAGGACTGCTCAGAGTGCAATATTGAGGAATTGATGATTTCTATACATCAACTGGAAAGGAGGGTATTGGTTTCTGTCACACTGGAGAAAAGTTGTGGAAATTAAATCTTTAGAGAAGAAATAATGGATTTTGTTTTGCTGCTGCTGAGTTGGAGAGAACTGCGTGAGAGAGAAAGGGGACATAGCTGGAACTACGCTGTGAAACAGAAAAACACATATGTAGTCATCAAAAAAAAGCAAATAATTAGAAGGACAATGGAGGACTCTCTACCGAACAAAAAAAAAAAAAAAAAAAAAAAAAAAAAAAGCACTGGCCAGAAAGAAGGCCTGAGTGGTGAGAGGAGGCAAAAGCCAAGAGAGCATTAAGACTCAAACTGTCCTAAAACTGAAAGATCAAGATGGATGAAGTCCAGACCTGAAGGGTTCTGAATCAATTTCTTCCTGGATATGTACTGGTAGTGGCCAACGGCTCGATGTCCAGACAGAGACCGGTGACGAGTGGTGTCCCTCAGGGGTCCGTACTGGGACCAGTGCTGTTCAATGTTTTCATCAATGACTGAGACAACAAGACTGAGAGCACCCTCAGCAAGTTTGCGGATGACACCAAGCTGAGTGGTGCGGTTGACACACCAGCAGGACGGGATGTCATCCAGAGAGACCTGGACAGGCTGGAGAGGTGGGCCTGGGTGAACCGCATGAGGTTCAACAAGGCCAAGTGCAAGGTCCTGCCCCTGGGTTGGGGTAACCCCCGGTATCAATACAGGCTGGGGGGAGAAAGGAGCCTGTTTCCCTGGAAACATTCCAGCCCAGGTTGGACGGGGCTCTGAGCAACCTGCTCTGGGTAATGGTGTCCCTGCTCACTGCAGGGGAGTTGGACTAGATGGGCTCTGGGGGTCCCTTCTAACCCAAACCATTCTATGATTCTAGGGTTTTAGGATTCTATGATTCTATGTCTAATTCTGAGAGAAGACTCAATCATCAGCTTACTTTTTAGGGCCTGAGCAGAAAATACACAGCTGCTGGTACACAATCAGCAGAAACAAATAATAGCATTTCTGTTACAGCAAAGAGAGCAAGTGTTTTGCTTTTGTTGTAAGAATATTAATTTCATTGATGTTAGTATGCACAACCCAGAACTAGTCCACTGAATAATAGGAAATTAAACAGACCTAAGAGGCAGGAACACGTTCCAAGGTAATTTGAAGATTAGTGTTTGGTTGGATACAGTCAGTAATTTAAAAATACCTTTAAGCAATTTCTGCACATTTTCTTTTTGGCCAATGACCAAATAGGGCATAATCTTTGCTGGTGTAAATCAGTGCAAAGAACAGAGGATGTGAACCACATTTTTTAGCAAAAGAAATAATGTCAAGATGTCATGTTACATCAAGAACACAGCGCATTGGAAGAAGTGATTATTCTTCTCTGATCAGCACTTGTGAGAGCCCATCTGGAATACTATATCCATTTTTAAGACATTAACATACTAGAGACAGTCCAGCAGAAGCCATCAAGGCTATTGGGACTTGGAGCACATGATGTACAAAAAGGGGCTGACAGAACTGTGTTTGTTCAGACTTAAGAAGAGAAGGCTAAAAGAGGATCCAATTGCTGTCTTCAGTAGCAATAACAGTGGGGGCATATGGGGTCAGGAAGGTACACCAAAAGGATGGTAGAAAATAGACAAGAGCAGTAACATACAAAGTTCAGACTAGTTATAATGAAATTTTGAAAGATAACTTTCTAATCTGAATCCAGAGGTTCATGTCACTAGTTGGAGAGGTCCTGTCATCATCACCCAAAACGAGGAGAAAATACTTATTCCTGATTTTTTTTTCCTTCATTTTTCATTGCAATTAGTGCCATTTTCATCCTTCAGGTTTTTTTTTAAAAAAATAGATATAGTTTCCAACTACAAACAAATACACAAAAATATCAAGATGGACATAAAGTGACAGAAGGGATAAACTTTTGTTCTAAAATCTAACTAAAGTTGGCAAAAAGAGAGGTCACCTTAGACTTTTATGTAAATAGACATATACGCATATATGTTATTCCCATAACATAATTTTTAATCCATGCTTTTTTATATTACATTTCGAGATCTTCTGCCTTGATGCTATTTCACAGATTCAGATAGTTTAATTTATTCTCAGCATGTAGCCTCTGATCATTACCAGTGCATATAGCCACTAAGTATTAGAAAATACAGAAAAAGTGTAAAGGATATAGCATTATCAGTTAGCCTTTATGGACACCTCTCTCCAGAAGCAGCAGCAGCTAGAGGACAGTTGAAGCTGTTTCACCTGACAGCAATATGTATAGAGGGACCAGGCTCAGCTTCTTCCTGGGATGTCTTTCTTAAACCTAATTGCCTGTCTGTTGAGTCTTGTAGCATTGAGTCCTTGAAGTGGTGAAGGAACTCACATATCTTCACTCATTGCTTCTTACCTGCGTATTTTGATAACAGTGCTCATTTTAGAAGGGGCCATAAACTTTCTGAATAAATGTCACTAAGACATCTTGTTGCTGTTAGATTGCAGGACATTCTGTCCGTGATTGTTTCTCAGAATCACACTGACTGACTCTTACTTGGCAAATACTTCTAAGGCAAACACAAAATATATGTGCAGACCTGATACCACAGAATTGTTTGCCAGTGTATGTGATGGTGGCCAGCAGTGGAGCTGGACATGGAGAGCTTCCTTCTGTGGCCTGATCAGCATCAACATCACTCCACCACTGATACCACGGAATAGCCACGGAGTGAATCAATGAGAACTGAAATTGAAAGTCTAAGCAAGAGGGATGATACCAGATTGCAGGAGAATGGAACATCAAATGTGACTAGAGATGGGGAAGAAGTACAGAGTGGTAAAGAGGACTTAAGAGGATTCCTAGCAAGATAAATCGGATAGAGGGACAGACACAAGGAGGAAAGAGTCGCCTAGTGGGCAGAAATGGAGGAGTTAGAAACCCAGAGCCAGATCATGTAATAACCAGACAGGATGTTCTCAATATCTTGTTCTTGAATATAATTCATCAAACTTATCTAAAATCCACTGGCAAAATGTGTGTAAGTGCTACCTAATTATGATTCTGCATGGATTATAGCAGCCAGGTATTGCAGCTGGACTT
This sequence comes from Podiceps cristatus, assembly GCA_000699545.1. Classification (NCBI taxonomy): domain Eukaryota; kingdom Metazoa; phylum Chordata; class Aves; order Podicipediformes; family Podicipedidae; genus Podiceps; species Podiceps cristatus. The sequence goes on along the minus strand of JMFS01021745.1, from coordinate 2,640 downwards.
TGTTTTCATAAGGCATAAGTTGGTGTAAAGACCAAAAGTTCCTAACCTTTTTCTTGTGAAACATCAGAAATGCAAAGTTCATATTTTCTTTTCCTTTTTTTTTTTTTTTTTAATCTGATTGGATTTTATTCCACAGTCTTGTTTTGTTTAAAGTAAAATTAAAATAATCATAGGGAAAGCACTATGCCAGCCTGTATGTTGCTATTTCCTGAGCAGCTCTATTCATGTATAGTCAGCCTGGAAAAGAATGATGGCACTTCACTTTTATATATATTATTGCCACACTGAAATTTCAGAGTACTTCGAAAAGGAAGTCATTATCTGACTTTGTTGGTGAACTGGAAGAGACTGTGATGGATGAAGTTCTTAACACTGACCTTAAAACTCCATATTCCATTTTGCTTTCTTTGTCCCACATTAGGTAAGAAATAAAATATTATAGGTCTTGAACATAGCTAGCATATAGCTATTATAGACTTTATATTGAAATAACTGTTTCTAGCTGTAACACCAAGTTGCTACTAACAGGTTGCACATTTTTAATGTGGAGTAGGAGCTAATTTCCATAATATTAGTACTTATGATAGGAGCACCCTGCTGAGACCCTCAAAGCACTGAGACAGGGACCATGACATGGCCATTGTAACAGCCAATTCAATGTATGGGTTGGATGAGCAGACAGTGAGGTGGATTGAAAACTGGCTGGATGGCCAGGTCCAGAAGTTGGCATGAGCTCTAATTAGAGGCCAGTAACTAGTAGTGTACTCAGTGCTGGGTCTGATCCTATTTAACATCTTCATTGATGATCTGGTCAATGGGGCAGAGTGTACCCTCAGCAAGTTTGCAGATGACACCAAGCTGGAAGAAGTGGCTGAGATGCCAGAGGGTTGTGCTGCCATCCAGGGGGATCTTTCCAAGCTGGAGAGATGACCTGGCAGGAACCTCATGAAGTTCAACATGCTGCAGTGCAAAGTCCTGCAGCTGAGGAGTTACACCCCCAGGCACCAGTATATGCTGCGGTCTGCCCAGATGGAAAATAGCTTTGCAGAAAAGGACCTGGGGGTCCTGTCGGACATCAAGTTGACCATGAGCCAACAGTGTGCCCTTGTGGAACAAAAAGGGCGAATGGTCTATCCTGTCCTGCCTTAGGCAAAGCATTGCCAGCAGGTCAAGGTCATCCTTCCCTTCTACTCAGCATTGGTGAGGCCATGCCTAGAGTGCTGTGTCCAGTTCTGTGCTCCCCAGTACAAGAGAGACATGGACATACCAGCGAGAGACCAGCAAAGGGCCATAAGGATGATTAAGGGACTGAAGTATCTCTCCCATGAGGAAAGGCTGAGAGAGTCAGGAGTGTTCAGCCTGGAGAAGAGAAGGCTCAGGGGGACCTCATCAATGTGTATAAATAGCTAGGGAGAGGGTGAAAAGATGATGAAACTGTGATCTTCTCAGTGGTGCCCAGTGACAGGACCAGTGGCAATGGGCACAAACTGAAACAAGATGTTTCCTCTGTATACAAGGAAAAACTTCCTTACTGTGAGGATGATAGAACACTGTGGAGCCTCCTTCTTTGGAGATATTCAAAAGCCATTTGGACATGGTCCAGGGAAACCTGTTCTAGGTGGCCCTGCTTAAGCAAGAGGGTTGGACAAGATGACCTCCAGACATCCTTGCCAACCTTAAGCATTCTGTGATGTTGTGATTTTGCTTTCTATGAAAATTGTCTTTTCTATGAATTGAGACTAAAAATATTTCTATCTTATATTTCCATCCATTTTCAATTAAGTCTTAGTATTTTCTGTGAAAAGCAAAAATTTATAATGGAAAATCATTTATAGAATAAAACTGATTTTCCAGACAAAAGTAAGTTTGAATGGAAAATGCTCACTAGCTCTGCTTTTGAAGAACCTTACAGTGTTGACTATGATGAATTCTTTGTAGTTGTAAAACCAAAAAATTATAGTAAAAGGAGAAGCCAAATTCTAAAAGTTAGGAAAGACCACAAGTAGAGTCATCCATTTAAAGGTAACTCACCTCCTCTTGTACATGTGCACATCTGTATCTCCCCTAACTTGTCCAGAGAGATGCCTACAAGATGAACTATTGCTGCAAAATAAAACAGGAGACCACAGTCTGCAAGGCATGCACTTTAGTAACAGAGACGTGTGAATGACAAGATGATGCTTCATGAGGAAAAAGGGTCATCCTGACCTTAAGGTAGTTCAGTGCTGACTCAGAAAATTGCTTTCAAACTCTGTCTCTGTCCCCACGTTCATACACAATACTAGGCAAAATATCACAACTGGATACTAACTTCTGGTTTTTGCTTTCTGAATGTCCAGACAATTGATGGGGTAAGGGCAGAGCAATTCCAGTTGCAGATAAAGTAACAAGTATGATACTCTCAGTAAGATAATGTTGATGCTAATTGCTCTGCAAAATCAAACTAAAGCAGCTCTAACTGGTGAGATCTTACACTTTGGACCTCTATCTGTTTATGCTTTGGTTGTGGGATTTTTGTTGTTGATGGGGTGGGTATTTTTGTTTTGTTTTGTTTTGTTTTTTTCAAGGGGAATAATATCCACTTATCACCCTGTGATGTTTTAAACATCACAGATGGAGACTGGTGACGAGTGGTGTCCC
>KL259930.1:174849-189521 GCA_000699545.1 Podiceps cristatus | reverse complement strand
GAAATTTTTTTTTTTTTTTTTTTTTTTTTTTTTTGGTTTGGTTTGGTTTGTTTCGTTTTTTTATGGTTCCAATAAGCAGCTATGATTAGAAGCTAATATTCTGAACAAAATCAGAACTAATGTCTTTTAAAAAACAGTGCTGAATACCTTCCCCACCCTTAAAAAGATTGCATAAAAACTTTAGATAAATGGCAGGAATTACTATTTTAATATGAATGTGCAATAATTGCCAAGGATTACTAGTATTTTCCTTAACTGGTATTTGACACTGACTATCTCTTCGTTAAAGAATGCTTTCACAGAAAGAGCCAGCAACAGCGCTCACTAACTGCTTCTATTTAAAAAAGAAAAAAAAAAGAGAGAGATATCTGGAAACAGTCCATTGTTCTCGTAAGTTGCAGTATCGGATACCAACGCGTCTTGAGGCTGCATGGCTCAGGTGTTTATAGCTCCATGCGTCGTCTTCGTCGTCTTCGGGAAATGTCGTCTAAACATGAACAGCTGATTAAGTTTGTCTGTGTCCCTAAATATGATAGAAATGTTAGAATCAGCTACGGGGACATCTGTCACCTCCTGATTATTGTGAGAAGACAAGTGGACATGTTCCACGAACCTTTGAACAGGTGCAACCGAGACAGGTTTATTAAAACATGATAGCAGTAAGTATACAAGTACGTGAGGCACCGGGCTCTGACAGGGTGAACACAGAGCCAGAATGCGTTAAGTATTTGGAGATGTCAGTTTGGTTCTCTAACTTGAGAGGCAACGTGTAAGTCAGAGCTACTTATACTTACGTAATGATGCCTTTCAGGGAGGTCTGAAGTATCAAGGGCAGAGTCATTTAAGGTATAAATTCAAAAGAGGATTATTTTATCACCGCTGTGGCAAGCTTTCCCAATTTTATGTGTTGGAATCTGTATGAGTGTAACTACTATATAGTTACCATGCATCCAGTATCCTCTGTTACTGGTTCTTAAGATACAAGGTTAGACACTTAAAATTTTTGTCTGACCTTGGAATTTGGGGGAAAAAGAGATTGTGCTACTTTCAGATTACTGTATTATCTTTTGTATCACAGTGAGAACATGTGCTTAAGCCCTTCCAGCGTTTAAGAGAAGGGGTTGTTTTCAGGAAATTTAAGTGCCATGAAAAGCCTTTTGGCAAACAGCAACGAGATCCAGCGCGGCACTGCAGTCGGAATGCCTCAGAGGTTTTGCTTTTTTCCTTATGTGCCACAGTAGAACCATGAGTGATTTGACAGCCCGTTATTTGCTCAGATGATACCACTGTAAAGCATATTTTAGTCAATCCTTACTTCTCCCTAGAGCAGGGCAATAGCCTATAGAAGTTTTGTTTACAGACATCAGAAGCTACATCTGTGTTTCGGTGTGACTTTCAAAGAAGAGCCTTTAAGTCACAGTGTCATTAGAACTCCGCGCTTAATAAAGGGACTTACCTCATTAGCATTTTTGCATTCCTGTAAGGAAAGACAGCACTGTGTCTCAGTGCCTCATTTCTGAAATGCTACTCTTTTATACTTTGTCAAAGTGAGAGTAGGTCTTGATTCAGGAGGGTTGGTTGTTAGTAAGCAGTGAACAGGAAGTACTTAGGAAAAGCGATTGGCAGAGCTGTGTGGTGTATGTATCCTAGAGAAGAATCTCATAACAAGTCGTAGTGAGAATGGAAAAGGATAGATGAATTATGAGTCAGACAAGAAAGAAGTGAATTTTTTTTAGAATTATGATCCCGTATTAGAATCAAAGAATCTCGTAAAATCCCTGAGACTGTGTAGTCATGTATTAACTTACACAGAAGTGTAAAGAACTAGTCCTGTTAACACAATGTAGGATCCTTACCTTGTCTTTCATTTCTCAAATTCATTTGAATTTAGGGAAGAGACATTATTATGAGCCAGCCAGCAACTGGATCAGCTGATAACAGATCCTGCTGGTGTCACCAAGCTATGACTAGTTTTTATATTTTTTACTCCATGTGTTCTTTGTGCTGAACGGTTGTTTGTGCCTTTTTCTCTCACTTTGTAACTCTTAGAGCTTCCTTATTTCAACCTCAGTCCACCAACCTTATATGAAGAAAAGGAAAAGAACAAAATGTTTATAAATTATCACATCATTTATCCCTCATATTGTCTCTTTTCCCTTCCATACTGTAATTGCCTTGTCTGCTTAGTCTGAATTTTAACCTGTGAGCTACCAATTATTTCTTACTCTCTATACAGGGGCTGATACAGTTGGGCCATCTCTGTTTCTGAGTGTTCTTATAATACATACTTTTCTTATAAGTAATAAAATTAGATAAAGTAGACAGTGGATGAATCTTACTTTGAAACAATTACACTTTTCGCCTCATACGTCCTACTTGTGTATAGTTCTGAATTAGCTTGCTTAAAGAGATTCAAGAGATCTAGAGCAATGAACAGGAGCTCTCTGTAAAAGTGACTGTGGTTTGGAAGGTGTTTGTGCGGTTAAAGTAAAATGAAATTGAGGGAATTTGCAAGAGTAAAATGGCAGAAATGGATGCGATTTTTGGAGACTATTAAAAAGCCAGAATAAAAGTGTCTTAGCTAAGTCTCTCATATTTGACAGCTTTAACCCACTCCCAACTTTCTAAAATGTTCCAGCTGTAGAAATAAAAATGTTACAAGTCCGATCTCCACAAAGTATAGCAGTAGTGAGAATTATTTGTGACACTGCTAATTAGAGAAATTTCAGTCAGAGATAGGATTACTAAATAGCATTCATTTATAATTGATAAGTTGAATGAGTTCTATACACAAACTGAATAGTCAATACACAAAAAGAATATTTTACCCGTAAGTAGACTGAAAGACTGATTGTAATCTGTGCAATCATAGATTCTCTTGGGGATTTTCTCTTGCTCAAAGAAAACCACCTATGCCTGTGCTTTGTGTATCTGCACAACCTGCAAGCACCTTGTAATTATGCTGGCTGCAAAGCTGGTGCTGGGAAACTTAAATGCCTTTCTATATGCAAATGGATTGAATATTTCTGTGCCTTGTGGCAGGCATATAAGGTGTTGTTACTGACACCTTACAGGTTTTGTGTAAAATCGTAACCAACTCTTTGTCATAATATGGAAACTTGTTTTAGACCTGAATGTGCTGAGGCAATTTGGCTGCATGAATTACTTTTTTTTTTTCCTTCCCCCCCCCCCTTTTTTCCCCCCATTGAACATATTGTTCCCATTGTATCTCTTTAGTGTATCTGGTCTAATTAATATTTAACTTTTTATAGGCTGCTGGTTTATCAGGATAATTGAAAACCTCTTAAGAATATACTAAAAACATTTTTTTTTTTAATAAAAATCATTATACAGAGAATGAGACATCTGTAAAATCTGGTTTTGAACAGTGTCTGGTAAAGAAAGAGCCAAGACTGAAAAGTTTGCAAGAGATTTTTCCTCTTGCTCAGAACCCTCTTGGTATTTACTGAATAATTTTTTTTCTGAGTAATAAAGAATAATAATCTTTACTCTACAGTTTCTCTGTTTATGGATTTGCCAGTCCAACACAGCTGTAATTTTGTTGGTGCATGAACTGTATGAAACAGTGTTTCTTTAAAGTTTTATTTTGGACAACTGTCCTAGCCTGTGCCAAAGAGAATTTTTTTTTTTTTTTTTTTTTTTTTTTTTATACTATACAATCTTCCAAGACTTCTCTAAAAGCTTTACTGGTCTTTGGATCCTGCCCTAGTGTGAAGAGAGGGCAGATTAGGTAGACCGAGTGTAACTAAAAACACTCACTCGGTATGCTAAAACAAATGTGTGCTTTACCATATATAGAAACAAAATCTTTTGTGAACTTGAACATTGTGTAGATAATATTACTTATCAAGCATATGCTGTGGATACAAAGTTTTTAGCTGGCGGTACTGAGCATATGCAGCAGACTTGTATGCTTTTTATTTTAAAACTTCATGTATTAAGAAAAAAGGAATAATCTACTTGTGGAAGTTTCTTGTTAACAATTTCAAAAGAAGCTATTTGAATAGCTTGCTTAGAGGAGAGGAGAAAAAACCAAACACAGAAGGGCAAATCTGCAGAGTATGTATCTGCAGTGTGTATGTTTTAAATGCAAGTCAGATCTATACACAATTGCACAGTTGTTTCCTTTGTATGTTTTACGGAAATTCTTGATGAAACACCTCTGAGCTTTGGAGTATCTGAAGCCAGACCCAAATTCTGGAAGTATCTCTAGTTTTAAACAGTCAGTAATTTAGTTTCTGTTAAGAATTTTTTTCTCTATGAAAGTTTCAAGAAAGACATCAAGCTGCGTCTGGGTTAACGGGCCGTGTGGTGCAGTAGGAGCAGATCAGTTGGTATCGAGGACCTGGCATCTACCTACTATATGTTTCAGGGAGGGGCCATTTAGGTCTAGTTTGGTTTTATGGACTGAACTCCCATTAGTGGTTGGTGCACTGTAGCAGCGCTCCCAGAGAGCGTCTTCTAGTTGAATTTCATCATAAAGGAAACCACTTTGTGTACTCGGAAGCTGTTGTGTGACGTGAACCAAAATGGAGGAAGTGGGAGTGGTGGGGGGTTTACTTTCAAAAGCATACTTCTGATCTGAACAAAAATGTTAGCCTATTTTTTTAAGTGATGAAATGTGGTTGAAAAACTGAAAAAAAGTTACTGAGTTGATGGAAACAACATAGTTTATTTTAACTGCTTCAGAGACCTTTCCAAGTTTCAAATTGTTGGCAACACTTCAGCATTACTTAAAAGACCAAAAGCATTTGTCTTGGAACAATTGTTACAAAAGTACCATATAAGTTAATCTATGTATTTTCAAGTCCAATTCTTAGCTTGCTTATTTGGAGACTTACAGTTTCATGTAAGTTTTTAACATCTCCCAGAACAGCCTGCTGTTTATGCAGCAGTAGCATAGCTGAGGAAAGCTTTTCACACCTGTTGATCAACATCTGAAGAGTCAGGATAACAAGCATGTGAAGTCACACTTATTATCTTTCCATCTAAAAATAAATGTCATGGCTCTCTGCGGCTTGTAATATATATATATAAAAAGTCTGGACACAGCTGAGAGGCATTGTAGCATTAAGCTATTGTGATTTACAGGCTATGCCATTCTTAAGCCAGAAGATAAAGTGGGTGCTTCTTTAGCTGGACACTTTGTGAAGGATTCGTGCCAGGAACCACTGACACCCTACTGAAACAAACAATTTGGCCTTGATCGCACGACAGAGAGAATTTCTGTATCTTTCTCTCATGTTTAAATCTTTGTACTCAGTTCCCCGAGACTGAAGTGACTGTAGGATGAGATTTCCTATTTTTCTCCTCTATCATGATCAAGGATTTTAGAATCTGCATTAACTGAAAATCTTTGTTTCCTATATGTTGTGTTGGTGTAAAAGTTTTTTATATTGGTGTAAAGTACATAGGTTGGCACTTGCAATTAGATATGCTTACCTTCTCATTCTGTCAAAGTCATGTCCAACCTCAAACCTCTCAAAATAGCACCATGTGATGATGCAATACGACTGAACTTTCCCCAAAGTTTTGGCATCAAGTCATGTTCTGTGACTTTCTTTCACCTAACAGTTACTGTATCTGCTGAGTTTCCCCACATTTACAATTGACATGTTTGGCCTGTTATGAGAAAGCACAGTTTGGGGTCTTCAGTTTTGAAAGCACATGGTCTCATTAGTTTTAGAAAGATAATTTTGCCCAGATTTTATACTCAAATGTCTAATAGAAAGATTGTGTTTCATTCTTGCCAGCGTTTGATAAACCCAAAGCGTACTCCTCTGTCAGGATGAAAATACCAAACTTCTATTATTGTCAAGTCGCTTTCTCATTTTTCATACCAGTTGAAAAGAAATACAGAATCTTTATCATATGTAGTAGATTTATTTTTACCTTCAGATACTCCACAAACAAATTAACATTAAGCAAATATTTTAAAACAATGATGACATTTTAGGTTTGTAGAAATAGACATTATGTGCACTCTCACTTTCAAAAGGATTTTCAGATTTATTCTATGGGGTTTATCAGTGGAAAAATAGAAGCTCTACACATAGCCTCCATTGTGCCCAGAAATAATTCAGAAACTAATCTTTGAAAGGGTGCAATGTCTGCTCTTGATAAATTATAAATGCAGTGGCACACACATTTTCAAAATATTTAAATTCTGAAATAATACTTTAAGACATTTTGAAAAGTCTTTGAATATGTGGAGATTGTATTTCAAGCTTTGGGTCTCATCTGAATTTTTAAAATAAATTTAAAGTACACACAGCTTCTTATTTTGATTCCATATTCTTACATTTTAAGCTTCTTATATTGTGGAATGGGAAAAGTATATAAGATTGTTTGCCACTGAATTGTTAATTTCTGCTAGTTTTGTAGACTTTATATAAAAATTTAATAGATTTTTCTACTTTAAAGTGGGTTCAAAATCCCCCAATAAATCATTTATGAATTGCATTGCTATTTTTTGAAAATGCTGAAGTTTGGTTTGCCAGTCAGGTATGCATATGTAGCTGGCATCTACCTGAAAGCAATGTAGCCCTTAAAATTTTTCAGAAATTGATTTATAAATTGTATTCTTTCAGCCTTTTTTTTTTGCCTTAGGACTTCAAGCTTTTTAGAAAAGATCTTTCTTTTGCATATTTTAATTAACATTTTTTTTTTTAAGATGCCCAAGTTTTAATTTACCAGCAATAAAGATATTATGATATTTCCACATTGTTACTATTGTGGAAATTGAAAGATGGAGATGAAAAAACCCAGTACCATTTCATGTGGAAAGGTTTTTAAATTTACTTTTATTCTCATTTTGCAGTGAGTTCCTATTAGAGTGTGGGTTTTGTTTTGTTTTGTTTTGTTTCGTTTTTTCCCCTGAAAAACAATGTCTGTGTGTGCATACCTCAGAACAATTTTCTGCTAAGTGATGTGAAAGCTGATTGAATTGCAAATCAGTAAAACAACATAGAACTTCTATTTTGCTTCTTACTAAACAGTCTTTATTATACTAGACATTTTATTGTATGAATTGCTATTTATTCCTATATATTTATTTTCCTTATGACAGTTGTTGCATCAGAAAATTAAATCAATATAACCCCAAATTCAAAGCAAAGTAAGCAAAATCTATTTTTGGCATATATTAATGGTAGTTGCTGGTGGAAGCAGACATGAACAACTGCTTGTTTTGTACTATCCATGTAAAATATCTGCTTTTTAAATGATGTGTCAAGTTGCTAAATTTGTTAGGGCCCAGCCTGTAACAGTTTGATGGCTTTGGTGTTTGCACAGATACTTAGTTCATGTTAAAAATAATGTCTTCATTACAGCACTTACGTATGTGCTGTAGTAATCATGTAATACCTCAGCTGTTTCACCTTTTTTTTTTTTTTTTTAATTCTGGTACAGCTGTTTTAGTTTATACTGCATTGAGTTATATTGGCAACTTCAAAGATAATATTTTAGCAGAATTTTACTGGTATAGTATGCTGCTGCTGGCTATTAAGGACTTCCACCTCCCTCAGAATCCCACAAGAAAAGGTTTAAAAGCTGCTACTTTGGAATCAGGCAGAAGTCCTGACATTTGTTCTGCAGTTCTAAGCTGTTAATGGCTTTTGTAGGCATGCAGGTATTTGTGTGTTAAGGTAAGACTAGCATTTTGGGTACACAGTAACTGCCTCATAGCCTTCTGGCGGCCTCATGCGAGCTCGTGCGTGAGCTTCACAGTATAGCTGGCCCTCCACGAAGAAGTAGCCCTTTTGTTTCAGGTTGAGGTTGCAGTCAGAGCACACAAAACATTCTGGGTGCCGGTATTTATCACGTGCCTTCACCACTGTTCCTCTATACGTAAACAATGAAAAGAAAAAAAAAAAACCAATTAATCCATATGAATTTAAAGTGAGAAGAAACTACAGTATGACACAAAGCAAGTTCTAGGTGTTTGTCTTTAGGCTTTCAGGTTGTTCGTTCGTCTGGTGGTTTTGCCAATTACTGTATAATTTAAGGTTGGAAGCTGAGTTTGAGTAGGTGACATAAAATGCCACCAAAAGAGTTGGACACATAGTTCAATAGTTCATTGGAAAAGTAGACTTTGCAGAAACGTGTTTGGTTGCAACACAGAAAGTACAGTCTAACCTACCAAAATGGCGACAAAATGAGTTTAAAACCCACATTTCTGTGCTTCTGTGACTGTATTCTCTGAGCTCATCTTTATCTGTATTCTCTGCTGAAGTTAGAGATGTCATTCAGACAGAAATCTGGTAGTTTTAAAATAGGGCCACAGAGCTTTCTGGATACTCCCACTGGGCTGGGAGAAGAATGCTTTACACTATCAAGAAACTTTTGAGAATTCACAGCCTGAAACAATGCAGCACAGGTAACTGCTGGCTTCGTTATGTATGTGTTAACGATTGACTTGCAAAAGGTCCTGGGAAATCTTAATTAAAGCCTTGGCAGTACATTGTCAAAACTGAAATAATCTGTGTCAAAGGTATCTAAGGTACAGGTTAATAATTTGAGATTTAGAACAATGTATTTTTAGAATCATAGAATACCAGGTTGAAGGGACCTCAAGGATCGTCTGGTCCAGCCTTTCTTGGCAAAAGTATGGTCTAGCCAAGATGGCCCGTCACCCTGTCCAGCCGAATCTTTAAAGTGTCCAGTGTTGGGGAACATTGTTGTTATAATGCTGTATCTCTGTTCTCTAGAAGCATTTTTCTACTAGTGCAGACACAGACCAAGACGGTGACCTGGAAAGCTGCCTGTAGTCAGCACTGGTGTTTGAGGACATGTGCTTGAACTAGAGATTTCTAAGACTAAAAAGGAACAACTTACAGAATCCCATTCCCACACTTGTCACACAGCGGCACTTTCTGGACACCAGGCATGGCAGTAGGTATCTTTGTTACAGGTGCTTTCACACTTCTTGTACCCGCTGGACGTCCATCTGAGAAACAAAACAATCCTGTTAATGTACGGGCTAATACAAAAGCATCCGATGCAGTTAAATACTTTTCCTGTAAATACACTTCTGCATGTATTTACAGGCTTTCACTCATATCAACAAAAAATGAAGTTTCTCTATACAAGTTTAGTGGGTCATATTCCACCTCTTTGGAATCAGGAAAAATACTGTGTAGCTGCAGCCAAAAAGCAAGTACAAAAGTGATTATATATGTTGTGTTCCCTGTCTCGTAGACAAGACCTAATTCTCTGACAGTAGGTCTTGGGTATAGCAGGAGAGGGAGGAGGATTTGGCTTTAACATAGCAACATAACATAGTCAAGACCTATTGTTAGAAGCCTTCTTACTTATATAACTAACCATACAACAAATTCAGAAAGATTAGTAACATGATATGAATACAAAATTATAGCAAAATACAAGAAAACGCCAAGCAAAATCCCACAATGAGATATATAGACAATTAGATGTATTTATCCCATCTCTAGTAAATTAAGATTTTAGATATTTACCTTTTAGGTTAATTTGGTTGTGTTATATTTGTTACACTTACTGTAAATATAACAAACTTACAACCTTAAGTAATTTTATTTTCAAAACTTCTTCATCTGAAGGAAATATGACTTTTTATTGTCATCTTCTGTTTTTATTTAGACTGGAGAGGGGATAGGTGAAACTTATTTTAGGACTTGGTTTAAATTTCTCTTTTCCTGGATGTGGAAGAGAGCATTTTCTTTCTTGGTGTCATGACCATATGCAGCTTGTCCCAAAAGTTCTCTCGCATAAAACTTTTTATCATTCAGTTAAAGTCAACTTTGTACAGTAACAATCTTAAAATCTGAGAAGAGATTCTGAAAAATGTGCTTAACACCCCCATTTTATTTGCACAGGAGATTGCTAGGAAAATGTTAGGAGGCTGGTGTGCTATCTGTAAGATTCAGAATGACTTGGGCTTTCAGAAATTCTTATAGCTCTGATCTCTCATATTTTCTTTTCAGATTCCCCCTTCCCACAAACATTGAGAAATGCTTTGAACAGGTAGAATATGTCATTATTAACCACCTTCCTCGGAGACTAAATTCTGGAGCACCTTAAAGGAGCCAGACTGGCGAGGTTGACTGGGCTCCTCCTGGTTGGCATGAAGCATCTTGTACACGTCAGACTGAGGCACTGAGTTGGGAGATGGGTCACTGTATCATGGGGAGAAAGAGCAGATAAAGCAGTTTAACAAACATAGTTTTAAAGCAGTAGCTCTAACAGGCACAGAATATGATTCAGGAAACAAACATAAAGACAATGTGTTTCTACAAGTACTGAAAGACACTTTCTTCCAGGTAGCACTGCTTAATGTAGCCTTCTCTGGATCTAAAAAGTGCTGAAATGATAAAATCTGTGCAATTGTTAAAAAAATAAATCTACAAACTCATGGAAGTATTTCCATAATTACTCTTCTGGCTCTAACGGCATTTGGAAATAGGCCAGTACCTGTGTTTAAAGCAGTTTCATTCCTGTAATTAACTGCTGTATTACCAGGTGCTCTTTGGTACAGCATCCAGAAGTTCCATTTTCACAGCAGCCGGCCTCAAGAATGTTGTTAAAATCACAGCTCATATCTTTACATAAGGTCAGCCAAACCCTAAGCAAGCAAATCCTTTGGGAGAGTATCGTGATGTGAAGGTGTTCTTACTTTTCTAAGTTGGCTTGGTCACTAGTTAATATAGTGACTATTTGGCTAAGGTAATTGTTACTTATTTAACTTACGGAGATGACAAAAGAAGAGTGAAATAGGTATTGCATAGTAGGAAGCACTGTAAGGTGAACACTGATGAATGGAAACTCTATTTTTTAAATTTAATTAGAATGGAACATGGCTTAATTTTTGTAATGCCAATTTTATGACAAAAGTATAAAGTAAATTATTGTCCAAATGACAGTTGATGGTTGAATTCCCAATGACCCGTGAGCCAAAGATTTTACCAAGAATATTTCATGGTATTTTAAACTGTGCTGAATGCTTTACATTGATCATGATGACTAACATCCTAAGTAATTGAGAGGAAGAGTAGATGACTATATGCACTGGCAGGAATTAGGCTGAATGTGCGGCATCTGTAAATTTCAAACTGCTACCAGGACTAATTAGAAAGGTCCAAATTTACTTCGATGAAGTCTGTTGTCTCACTGATGTATACATAAATGTCTGGTTTAAATTTCCTGTACAACTGGCCTCCTACTGTCTGTTTAACCTTAGGTAAATTTCCACTGGAAATAAGTAACTAATTCCACATGGAATTAGAGTGGGTTAGCTTTACACGGTTTGGTTTGCTTCCCACGGTAGCATCTAAGCCGCCAAATGGCACAGTAAGAGCAGCCACAGTTGGGCAGTGACCCCCATTGCTTATGTTAATTGTTTACATCTTCATCAATCAACAGATTTCTCTGAGCCGTCTTTAAGCTGGTGAGGAAACTACCACTTTCTTCTCCTGTCACAAACTTTTCATGAACAGAAGGAGCTCATTTTTTACAGTTCTACCAATGGCTAATTAAACTCTCGATTCTCTCCTCTTTACCAAAATATTTCTGAACATCAAACAAGTGATAGTACAATTACATACAGAAGGCCAAAAACCAGACACAAAGGTGTGAGATAGCATTTCTAAATGTGTACATAGTGAGAACCAATCCCATAACAAAAGAGACATTTAAATCCTGTGTAGAGGGTCAGGTCTCAAACTGGGAATGCCACAGGCATTTGTGAAATCTGATAATTCTGGGTTTAATCCAAGATTTCAGAAAAAAGAAAAAGCAAATTTTTCTTTTATTGTTCTCTAATTGTTGTGATATTAATGCATTAGAGTGACATCACTCTGCAAAGACTTCGTGAACTACAGTTTTCATCAGATAGGGTGAACTTAAATACTTCTATACAAATATCATTTTTATGGTTAGTAACAACCCAATTCTGCAAGGTGTTGAAGAAGGCTCATTGGTGATTATTGCTTATTTAAAATATTGGTAATTTGCTTTAGTTTACACCATACTTATCATGAATTATTAACTTGAGTATTGTTATAAAACAAAAATAAGTTACTATTATGCAAAGGTAAAGATAACGTGAATGATGAATTGTCCCTTGAAAAAGGTGAATAGTGTTTTGAAACTTTTTATTGTTTAATCGTTATTGTTATCCAGATACATAAAGTTCCTACCTGTCTTTTAGTCATTGCAAGGGATAAAATTCATAAGAGTGGGTTAGTAGGCCTACAAAGTCGATTTTGTCTCTTTTTGGACAAGAGTACTGAAAGAGTTGTCCTGAATGGGAGTTAAATATGTAGAATACTATGTTCATGTACAAGATTTCCTAAGCGTCATAGCTTGAATTTCAACAGTTGAAATAAATTTGAGTTAATAATAATATCTTAGTAATTATTAATGAGAATAAGTTATTAAATGGGAATTAAATAAATAATTATGATAGGAATAATAAATAGTTCTGAATTTTGGAGGGAATCAGAATCTTGATTTGGCATGGTCAGGCCACCTAGTATCATCAGTTTTTATTTACTAGCTACAAACATAAGATTATTTCCTATGAAATATTTATTTGTAAAATCTGAAAGACTCCTTTAATACTTTGGGTTAAAAATTGTAAATTACTAATATTTTAATGAAAATATTGAATGGCTTTAAATGACTTAGATTCTCTCTAACCCCTTTACCCATTATCATAGAAACAGTGTGATATTATTGAAGCTCATGTTTTTTGGTATATTCTGAATTTGTATATTCATACAAATTAAAGATACTGCTCTAATTACCTTATTACAGGTGTTTCCCCCAGAGCTGTAGAAACTTGGCCTTGCAGTGTTTCCATGATATTGTCATCTGAGTACAACTGCATAGGTGTGTTAAACTGAGCGTGTACAATCTTGACACCGGGAAGCTCCATTTCCAAGGGAATGTTAGGGGCCATCTTAGACACGGCCTTCAGCTCGGTAGGGCAGATGGAGCTAACCGTGCTAATTGAAGAGGGGGTACTGCGTCCACTGCCGCAGTCAATCCCCGAAGGAGTGCTGCATCCACTGAGTTAATTGCCAGATTACGGAAGAGTGCGGAGTGTGTAACGCATTATAGAGAATAAAGACAAAAGTACAGGAATATGGTGATGTTAACAGGGCTGGAAAGTGTAGAGAAAACAGATACAGAAAAGCAAAAGTATAGAAAGTAGAGAAAAGCAAAAGTATGTGTATTCACTGAAAAGTATTTTCCTGTGAAAAGTGTCAATGCCAGTTACAAAGCGGCCCTTAAAATTCTGGCATGCATTTTCTTTAAAGATAGTAAAAATTCCTTGATAGATTGAACAATTCAGAACATTACATTTTCAGTGCCTGATTTTATTGAATATTAATTAAGCCTCCCTAAAATTCTTCATTCTAGGTGAGTAATTCTTAACATCTACAAAAGAGTAGCAGACAAAGGTTATGTGAGTTGTCCATGTCAGTGACAGAATAAACACCTGCAGAACTGGAATCCTAGACACATCATTCCAGTCCTGTATCTCACAGCCATCTCAGTCCACAGTTGAAGAGACCACTATAAAGCAGTCTAAAATAATAAATATGACATTTCCTAGATTTCCTTAAATTCTACAATAAGCTATTTATCTTTTAAAATTAGTTTAACAATATACTTAATTTTTTTTTAATATTTGTTGAACATTTCAAAGAAGAAAAGATACTAAAGCAGCCAGGCATACTTTTGCATTTCAAAGTTATGGTGTTTCCAGTAGAATGTAAAGTGGTCCTTCACAAGAACAATAGATATGTATTCAGAGAACACTGCTTTTGAAGTAGATTTTACATATAATTTATATATAATTAAAAAGGTGTACAGTTTTTTTAGAAATATTAATGTTGCTTGATGTTACTGAAGTAAAATTACTGCACACTGATTTGACATCTCTGGAAAAGGATTAGTAAAATAATGTGAACATTAGGCTCAAAGTCTTTTTCAGTGTTACTATTTTGAACACTAGTCTTTTCTCCATAGCACCCCAGAGGCTTTCTTTGTTATGAGATGCTGCTTTGCTGTTGCTGCGTTACAGCACGTAACCCAGGCTTTCCACAGTCACTGGTTACCATTTATGTGATGTTCAGAGCTATGAGATGATAAATGCTTAATCTCTGTCCTCCAACCTGCATATCAGGGTTCTGGTTAGTTCTTTCCAAGCTGAATGATTCTGCGTAAAACTGGGAGAATACTCTATTTCCCAGTTTGATAGTACAGTACTCCATCCAGTAGCTACTCTTGGGTGGAGAAGACAACCAAAAATCCTCCCTTTGATTCAGAGGGGAATTTGTGTAGGACCACTTTCTCAAAAATGTAAAGGGAAATACATACTCTACATCAAAGACATATCAAAAGAAAGCTAATTCCAGAAATGTTAGGTGAGCCTTAAAGCGAAAGTCCAGTTCTGCATCATTGCCTAGCATGAGCCAGCCAAAAAATTCACACGGGGCTACTTATAAATTTACAGTCTTTTCTTTTAGAAGAATCAAGACCAACTTTAGATCCTGCAGTAGAATAAGTTTTGTCAGTGCTGATAGTGTTAGTAAATGGAAAGTAGCAGGAAAAGGCACAACAAAAAAGCGCAACTCTTGCTATAAGCAGCCAAAGTAATGTTAAAA
>KL259930.1:158834-174807 GCA_000699545.1 Podiceps cristatus | reverse complement strand
TAAATATAATTTCCAGTTAGTTTTTCCAGAGTAAAGTCCAAAATTGTGGTTAATGTCCAATCTGTTAGCTCAAACCCACAGTCCAGAATCAGCTCTTCTTTTAGTCAAAGTCCTATTTAGCCTCAGCTGTCTTGTCCTGAAGGGATATTTACAGTCAAGGTGGCCGTATGGGTTTTTTTTTCAGCAGGGGATATATACTGAGCCAAACCGATGAGAAAGTACCAGACCAACAGTGTGACAACCAAGGTTTTGTAGATGTAACACCCTGCATCAGAGATTCTGAAGTTTGTAAACACAGACTTCTCCAGTGCTAGAACACGTGGCAGACCTGGCCCAACTAAAGGTCTGAAACTTGTTGCTTTGCCATCAGGTTAATTTTTGCAGGTTTTTTCCCCCATCTGGCATGCTGGAAAGTGGCCATTTACTTAAATATTTTCACAGAAAATATTGTGTAATTGAGGTTTCTGTATTAGGAGGTTAGGCTCTTGATACACCCATTTGAATCTCCATAAATCTGAATAGGTGACCGTAAATGGTACCTAGTGGTCCAAAAGCCGGGTTAGGTACAGTACGTAAGTTCTGCCTGTGGTAAGAAGCCATGCGTGTTGGCTAAAGACTGTTTTGTCGTTGATCCTGCGTTGGCATCGGATTGCAAGGAGAGATAGGCACCTTTTCTCTACTTCTGCATTGATAGTTCTGTTTCACAGAAGGATGGGGGTCTATCCATCTTCTTCAGCCTCCTCTTTATCACTCAGGTGGTTGAAAAATTTAACACATCTCACAGAACTGATAATCCATATGAGATTGTCCTTTATACACAGGAATCGATTAGCATCCTGTTTTCTGGCCTAGTTTGTCAGATTTAAATTAGTATACTTGAAACGCAGCCAGTTTAAATTTTCAGAATGAAATACAGAACACTAAGTCCACTGGTAAAAACTGCTACTGCTAGAAAGGACCAAGGGCAGCATCACTACACTGTATCACTCAGGTGCTTTTGAGCTTCCTTGCATTTTTAGCCACAAGGGTTTGCTTGGTTTTTCCCCCTCTGTATTTAATAATGTAAATAATAGTAAGTGATGCATTTCATCCCCAGTTATGACAGAGGAATATTACACTAAAACAATGGATGTAAATATGTAAGCTTTTCTGCATTTTAGAGATTTACATGTCTGTGTCATCAGATAGTTCTCCTGGTTTAGCTCTGCATTAGGGTGCTTTCTGCACAGAGTTCTGCTGAAAAGCAAACTTAAAATCTCTGAATGGCCTAGACGATAACTTATATAACCAGGCATTTTTATTTAGCAAGTTTACAAATTGCATGTATTGGCATTTGGACAGAAGAATTTCAGAGTGCTATATAAGTATACGATTATCTGGTGCTACACTGTAGACTGAGTCAGGTTCATGAACACGCTTACTTCCGACTCTTACCGGTATAACCGAAATGAGCGTGTGGACCTGCTTTCTTTTGAAAATAGAAATCTGAATTTCAAGCCTGATCATTTCTTTTTTTTTTTTTTTTTTTTTAATTTCAGTGTTAGGTTATATACTACTATAAGTAAATTTCAAATGCATCCATAGGCTTTATTAATGTGAACAGTGAGTTTCCGTTAAAAAATAACACCATGCATCCAAATCCAGCACAGCACTCAGAGTTTATAACCTGCTTCGGCCTGAGACTATGAAAGGTTTGGGCCGAATATTATGCTTGTGTTCAAAGTAGTTCATATCCTGTAAAGAAAAGAGGGTTAAAATAACTTCGTATTGCCTACAAATGCTTATTTCTAGTCAAAAAGTAGGACATTCCTGGTACTCAAAATACAATCACTTCAGTGTTCAGAAACATTCAAGGTGCGGTTATAAGAGAGAGGGATGGTAGGTAGTGTTGCAGCCCAACATAGAGGGAAAATTTTAGCTACCTGCAGCATTGCTATAGTTTTCTGTATTGGAATAAATTACTTCATTTATCACCATTTTTTTGGATAATCAATAAACCCCTGACTATCAGAAAAAAACAGCAAGAGCTGGACTTTTAAATTGGAAACAGAACAGCTAGTGATATACCACAAATGACCATGTATTGTAAGTAAATACCAGTACTCACTTTTGCGATGAGTTAGGAATGAGACCCCTCAGTTGTCCATGAAGCGCATCTTGAATATTACCAGATGAATACAGCCCAATTGGAGAATTATAGGAGGAGCTGACTACCTGTCTTTTGTCATCAATATTTGCTGCTGCAACAAAAGGCTGGGCCCTTCTGTTGTGAGCTGTACCAATAGGCTTGAATTCCTGTACATGATAGGCAGACAAAATACACAAAGCTACAATGCACACCAAAGCTAGTAATGAGTAAAACTGGCAACATCAGTATTGTTAATTTCTGCTTTTTTTTACTTCTGTGACTTTGTTACTTTTTAACTGGTGCAAGCATACTATATTTTCCCATGAATTTTCTATATGCTACTTAAGCCATACACATTCAGAGACTATTATTTTCCTGCCTCGGGGCAAACAGAAGGCATTCCATGTTTGTAAATGGTGTGCAACTTTAAGAAGAAATGAGAGGGATGAATATTATAGTAACCTGTTGTATTGTTCTCTACATTTTGCACTGTTTACTTTTTTCTTTTAGAAACCTTTTGCTTATCAGTAGTTTAACTGCTTTGCTTTAGTGCTAATTTCCATCTTCTGCGTTGTCACATACTGATGGAGGGACTTGAAAAAGTATAGAGATTTTGTTGTAAATATCTTGCCTAGAAAACACATGGGTTTTTTTACCTGAAATAGTCTTGAATGTACATCAGATTGAGAACATTCTTCTGAATTTATTCCATACTTTGAAGCCTACCTGTGCATCAAAAATTGTGATGCTGTATAATTTAAAGATAATGTGAAATCACCATCCATAAGTAAAACCCAGAAATGGGTAAATTAGAAATCATTCTGCCTGTGTTTGTTTATTTCTGGAATACGATTTTGGCCCACATAATTTCCTCCAGTTGTGGAATTCATAGGCATAAAATCTGGAAACAAACTCTCTGATGACCTTTCAGATAGCTTGCAATTTTCTTCTGTAGTGATTGGCCAGGAATGATAAAGATTGTTGACTGTGTGAAAATACACTTTTTGTACTGTGCATAATTAGTACAGTCTCCTTTGAGTCCCTTTTGGCTCAGGTCCATCCCTAATCCACAGAAATACATATTTTGGAAAAAATAGTATTGTCAGCTGCACAGGTTTTTGTTTTGTTTTGTTTTGCTTTGTTTTGTTTTATTCCTCCTGTGCTAGTGGGTGAAGAACGTTTGCTACTGTAGTCCATCATCTTGTCCTGATGTCCTGCAGCGCTCTTTCTTTGGAGACAGTGCTGCAAGAGCACTTGAACGTCCATCCCTGTGAAATAAAAAGCTTTTTTTCCTAACAAATAGGTTCATACAATCTGAATTGGTCTCTTCTTTAGAGACTGGAACTTGCAATGTTAATATAACACAGGTCATTAATATTTTAATTTTCATAGAAATCTTTGGCAGCTCTCTGATTTGGCTTTGGTTTTGAGTGTGATTGGTGTACTAGGAAAACATCCACAATACTATAGACCATTTCCGTGCTTATGTTGCTGTCCCATTGTGTCATATTACCTATAGAGAATCAAGTTCTGATACTGCTGAAGGAGATTTATTTCAAGTTGTTGAAGCTTGTATCTTAGGTACCGGAGCTTTTGGCTTAACTACTGTGTGCAGTTTATGCTGTCTAGTATTTGCTATCACATATTTTTAATGGTGACACACCCAACATCTTCAGCTTTAAAATTATTCAGGTGCAATTGCGGTCTTTCACTTATGTCTTGCAAGTTGTACAAACTAGCCTCCTTGTTCTGCTAAATAAAACTCTAAACAAAGTAGTTTTTGATGAAAAAATGCCTGTTTTTAGACTACCTTAGCCTTTAGGAATGCTAGAAAAATTTCCAGTTAGAACAAATACTACCTATAACCAAAACCCAAAATAATTTGAATACTCAAATCCACAGGATAAATCAAGATAGTAAGAGCAGATTAGATAAGCATGGACACTTTTTTGACATCTGTAGACTTTTATTCATTCCTCAGAGCATTATTTCCTTTCTCAGACAATATCAAGTCTCTGTTCAAAGTTTTGGTGAATAATTTGTAGAAATTATGAAAACCTGAATGTGAATTGGCCCTTTGTTTTCATTTAAAACAACAGTTTCAGAAATATATTTAGGAACAGACCTAAAGAAAAGTCATGGATATATAGAATGTGCAACCAGGAAATGCAAACAGTAAAAAGCAGTTTTATTAAATGAAAACGTTTAGCAGCATTGCACTGTAAGAGGCTACTGAAAGCGGCAATCAGATAAATGAGCACAAAGATTTTACTTGCAATTCCTTGTTTCGGTCTGATAGAACTGGGTTGCAATTAACAAAATGTATTAGTAAATGGAAATAATCTACTAGTGTTTAGGATCATGTCTACTTAATGAAATATATTAATGCCAAAGTATTTAAAACGGATTTAAATCCATGTATGATATGAAACGAACAAACCCAACTGTGAACATTGTAATTTCATCCCCTGTTTTTATTTCTTGTTGACAAATGAACAGCACAGAAAACATGTGGCACCATAATAGCATGTTTACAGTGTAACAATTGTGAAACAAATATTTGCAGTTAGTTAGACTTAAATTCCATTTTCGTTTAAACTCATCTATTCATATAAAATGTCAGTGACAGAACATACAGCAGCAAAAATAGTCCAGCTCTTGTGTTTATTTGATCTCATTGAATCTGTGAAAAGTCCTCCTTTAGTTCAAAAGCTAAATGAGAACTGGAGGTTCTTGAAATTCCTAATCAGGAATATTCCAGAATTACAGTATTTAATTTCTCATAAGCCGATTTAGGTCCTTCTTGCAGAGCTAACTACATTTTACATTGACATAGGTATCAGGAATAGAATAAACGTAGCCCCCAGAATCTGTAGAAACGCATGCAACACAGACCATACAATGGCATTCCTTGGTGACACTTGCTATGACAGTACACAGATGTTTACATTTTGGAGGTATCATGTGACTAAAATCTTTATCTCTAAATGCTGTTATAGAAGAGGTCATAGGTCCTCAGAGCTAGACTAGCACAATTATATTGTTTCCAAACTTGATTATAAGTGGTAATGGACTATGAACTTACTTCTTCGTATAGCAGGTTGGGTTTATTTTTAGATTTTTATACTTATCTATAGGTATAGTATATTTATATCTCCCAGGAATGTATGTCTTTCATGGCCAAAAGCCTAGTCACACTGAATAAAATGTTCACAGGCAAAGACAGAAGTAAAAAAGAAAAACCCAAATAAAAACAATTAAGGAAATTGTGGTAATGGAAACAAATTTGTTTTAGATGAGGTTAAAGGGATTGTAACCAAGGAAAAATTTACAGGTCATAGTATTGTTTTACATTGACGATACAGCAGAAAGGACTTTAAAATACTTTTATAAGATACAGTTTGCCATTTAATTGTTTTTATTTTCTCTTCCTGATTATATTCTTTGAGAATATTATGTTCTAAATTGTTATTATACAGAAGAGGAGGTGATTGTATTAGTAATACTTCAAATAGTCTATTATTTCTTATTAGTTATCCATCATGCTCTAGGCTGCTCTAGGCTAAGGAAATTAGGTGTCTGGTTTCTACATGGGAATGTGTAGCTTTCAAGAGTGGCTCTCAGTCAGCCACTTATTGCTGTAAGTTATTTTCTAGAATTGTTGCCTCAGTTTCCCCTTCCCAGAGGAAAAACAGTGAGAGCTTTCATTGTGCTATGACAATTGCCTATATCGATCTCCAAGTGACTCTCTGGGGCTGCTCAGCCTAATGGAAAAGTTCGCTATGGTGTAAAGGTTCCTTGTTCCATAGCTGCAAGTAGGCACAGTATTTAGTTACCCGTTTTCACATAACCATCTCCAAGCATCTGTAGAATAATTTTTATTCTTTGGCCAAGTATTTGGCCAAATTGCTGAACAATTTAAACTACGTTTTACTTTCATTTATAACTATTAGCTTGCAAACAGAAATTAGATACACTTAACAAAGAAGATTGTGTAAATCTTCATCTGTTATTGTTACTTAGTTGGCTTGCAATGTATTTCAAATTATCAACTTCCCTTTGATAAACTTTCTTAGTGAACTTTAAAATATCTTTCTGGCAAGGGAAAAAAATCTGACTACAGTTATAATGTCTATAAATTTTGAGTAATTTTAATTATTATATACATGGAGGAAATGCTTTTTACAGAACTCAGTGGTTTTCCATTTCTCCACACCAGT
The DNA here is from genome assembly GCA_000699545.1 of Podiceps cristatus. Lineage (NCBI taxonomy): Eukaryota > Metazoa > Chordata > Aves > Podicipediformes > Podicipedidae > Podiceps > Podiceps cristatus. Next base: position 168,459 of record KL259930.1, on the reverse strand, counting down.
CAATGTGTACAATACTTTTGGGTAAAAGAATTTTATATTTGAAGTAACACTATACTGCTTTTGGATTTTTCTCCATTCATCTGAGCTTCAATGCCTTTATTTATTGTTGGACTTCAGCAAACTCTAATATGACCTAAACAGCACAGGTTATAGTTTTGCAATAAATTGTCATCTGAGGTTAAAGAAATTTGGATGTTGGATGTTTTCACTACTGGTATACACACTGCTGGGTGTCATGTGTTGTGGGTAAATATGCAGTAAAATTTAATTTCAGATTTAAAGAATTGTAGAAAAAAAGGCTATATTTTTTTCCGCGGGAAGATCAGAGTGATGGATGTTCTTGGATGGAAGAATTTAATCTAAAATGTAAATCATCCCTAAAACGGTTTAGCATATTTGTTTACAAGAATTGTTACTTTTCTGAGGCCTACAATTTATTAAATGTAGTCAGTACCCCTGGTTTTACTAGGAAGGACAGAAAGAGAGATGCTAAAATGAAGAGATTGGCTATTTAATCTAAGAGAAACAGTTTTTCTGATTGCCCAATGGAGAGTGCTTTTCAATAGTCTGCCAAACTGCACTTAGTGAAATCCCGTGGTTTATTTTTAAGTAACTATCCTTTTTAGGAATGCAGCTTTCATGCAAAAGGATTGCTCTCCTGTCATACATGCCTACATTGTTTTCTCTCCAGCTTTTTTACTGAAACTGTTCCATCGCTATTTATTTAATGTGTATCCTAGCTATTCCACAAAACCAGGCATTTAAAATAGTTTTGTTTCTTCACTATACTCTCTCCTACTGCTGAAGAGGCTATGTTATTTCTAATGAAGTTTGCTGTATCACTTAATGCAAGTTTTCAGACTGGAGAGAGAACTGGAACACTGAAATGTCATATTCATGTTTAGGAGTGTCTCCATGAAAACAGAATTGGTGGAAGTATTTATTGCACAGGATTTATTGAAATGGAATCTGCACTTACATTTTTTTCTAGGATAGCACAGAATAAATACTTTGACATACTTGCTTTGATCCTGGCCTTCCAGGATCAGCAGAATGCTCTTCCCTCCCTGCTCTTGAGAGAACAGCAAATGTTCATGTAGATTAAAGGGGAGCAACAAAGGAATAAAAGGAATAAAACTCTAATTGTAGACAGTAGCTAGCTAATTAACCATTAACAACACGGAGACCTGGGCACATAGCTTTGCCAAGGGACTGGGTGTGAGTTTGAAGGGAGAGGAGGATTTCAATTGATTGGATTTGCTTTGGTCATATACAAGGATCAAGAATTTGCTGGTCGGAAGTGGTGAATGGTTTGCTTATTGATCAGTACATGGGTTTTGTACAAATTTGTAGCTTCCAGTTCTATGGTGTAGTATAAAAATGCATGGAAGTAAAGAGACCCAGCATTAATGGATATCCCTATTTATCTGGCTGTTACATCACAATGCTTTTGTGAAGGGATGAGTACATTGCTTTGGTACTTGCCATTTGTTCCTGATTAAAGAACTTCCTCATATGACATATGAAGAATCTCTAAAAGAGTTAAAACTACTTAAACCATATCAGGATAAAAGATCTTTTCTTTCCATACTAAGGGTATGATGATATGTACACTTCTAAATAAAAATGAGAATGTGTTGTAACTTGTTAATGTTTTGTTTCAGTTATAGCTGAAAAATCAAAAATGTCCAGTCAGACAAAATGATGTTCATACATATCATAATTGTGATGATTTGTATGAGCTTAAACTGGCAGATAATAGATGAAGTTCTATTCAAATAATTTTAATGTTCACAAGGGAGATTATTTAGAGAGTAAAAAGGTGAATGGAAATGGTTAGGTAACTTTTAACAAGTCATACCTGTGGTTCAGCTTCCAAATTTATCTTGAAGGGATGTGCTTTCCCATCTTCTGAAATTTGTGGGGACCATAATTTAGTTCCTGCCCTAGAAAGATAGGAAGGCAGAATGTAAATAACTTGAATTTCTAGGGAGTTGTATATGTCCCGTAATATATAATGCAGCTTGAAAATCTGCAGGTTTGTCTATGCTTTTTTTAATGTTTTGACATAAAAATACCTCAATGATATGTAATGTGTACTATATATAAAAAAAATATGAAAAGTGTATTTACTTTTTTAAAAATTGTGTATATTGTGAATAATGGGAAATAATTTGTTAGTAGTTTCAAAATGCAAAGGGAAAGGGAAAGGGAAATTAGTGCCTTTCTGACCCAAGCAAACCAAAATTTTTACAGTTTTGGTTTTTTAACGGTTGATCACATGAATGATGGGTCCTCAGAATATTTTGCACAAATGAATATATTAGTAATAATCCTAAACCAGAACAACATCAGTTTCTTTTTTTATGACGACAGTATCCATGCAAAGCCTGCTGTTCAATGTAGGAGGAGTACAGTCTAGGTATGCAAAGTATGTGTGTGTATGTGTAAATAGAAGTTGCACAGACAATTCTTTCAGTCACTTAGGCGGAGATAACAAACATGGAAATATCAGTTACAATTCTGTTTTCATTGACAAAGTGAAATTTGGCATCTAATTTTAAAATGGTGCAACATTAATGTTAAATATTAATCTAGTGCTGTTTGTTATATAAATACAAATATTTAGCATTTTTAAAATATGTGCATATTTCATAGGCACAATTACACTTATTTTTTAAAAATTACTTCCTAAGAGAGTTGCTAAATGGCATAAATCAACCTGTAACAGAACCTAGAATTAACTGTAGGAATTTTTAATAGTGGTATGTGCTCCAGTGATTAGAGAATGCTCCCTGCAAAAAACCCTGCACCTTCTGTATTTGGAAAGAAATATTGTGGTCAGCTGTGATAAACTGCTGTGCCTCCTTGACGGCCAATCAGAGCTGTCTGACTCTTGGAGACAGCTGAAAGATGTGACTCTGATTAACAGCCGAGCAAATTCGGTTCGAAGGTGTGAGGATGCAGGTTGTTGTTGGGTTTAGCTGAGAGAAATGAATGCAGAAAGTTTCTGGACTCCTGCAGTTTAGGTAAGAGAGAGTTGTTTTGTTTTTAACGTTGCTTTGAGAATCCTGTATTTGTTTTAATACGTTGTGACCAAAGAGGTTGGCTTTAAACCCCCTCCTTTGTCACCCCTTATGAAAGTCTGCGGTGATGTTGTTTTCCTTAACTGGGAGGATATACTGGCAGCCTTCTCTGGGACCCGGAGCAGGGGACAGTGATAAGCACCTGTGGCTGGGGGAGTGTTAGAGCAGAGAGCTAACGGAACAAGTGGCAGCTAGCTGAGGGGGTTTTGTTCCTTCATTCGTTTGTTTGTTTGTTTTTGTTTTTCCCCAAAAATATGAAGAGCTGTTTGTTTACTGACAGCAAATATAGGGCTTGGGGTGTCAGCAGAGGCAGTAGGTGGTAGGGTTCACAGCTCAATAAATGGGGTGAGTAGCCTGAAGGGAAGCTATTCCTCTTGTGCATGTGAAGACGTGTTCTGGGAGCCTTGCCTGATCTGGAGTTGGTGAGATAGATCTAGGCACTTGTAATTTTAAAGGTTTTGTGCAATTCTTAAAAATATTTCAAATTTTGTACTGTATGATCAGCTGGGTACTACTGTTTCTCAGAAGTAGGCAGACATGTACACATACCTCTCTATTTTCAAAGAAAGCTGATGTGCAGCTGCTTTAATTCTCTCCTGGGCATCGTTATGTGTCATGTTCTCTGTGCTTAGACCATCAATAGCCACAATAACATCACCAGGGCATAGGTTGGCAGCTGAAGCCTTGCTCCCAGGTGTAATCTGAAAAAAACAAAAAAACAAACCCAACCAAAACCCCAAATTTAACTGCTTAAGTACCATGCATACCTGAAAATTGTACGCAAACTTCACTATGCTTCCCTGTTTCCTATTGGACTGGGGGGGAGGGAATGGGCCTGTAAACAACTATATAATTACTTACAAAAAAGTGAGCTCTTGATTTTGCCACACCCTCTGTAGCTCTGTCAGATCCCTATATAAATGCTTTATTCAGCATGACTTCAAATTACATGGAAATTATCTTCACCCTTCTGCATTAAAATTTCCACTCTGATTTCTGTAGTTACTGTAACTTGTCTTTGAATCTTTTGTCTCAACTGCCATTGTGTAATTTGCTTGAAAAAACAGTTAAGTTTTCCCCTTACAACTCCAGAAAATAGCAGAAGAATAGAACTGTTAAGAAATGTTCTGTGTAAGAATATGGTGAACTGTTAAGAAATGCTCATGTGCATGATGTGCCATTGACTGTATAATATAGAAAGCCACTTGTGGTCTTACCATGTTTAAGGACAAATACAGCACTTAGTGTGTTTTCTGCGAGCCTGGCCTCTCATGTTGTATTTCGAAGTAATCAGAAATATGCTAATAATACTGAAATGACATTTTTATCTTTATTCATGTCTAGTCTGGACCCTGAACTCCTTAAAGTGCTTAGCTTTAAGTCCCATCGCATTTGAATAACAGTGGCCTTGATCCTTCAAGGTGATCTGTGTGGTGCAATTCATACCTTGTGGAAGTGTACTACTGTCAGTACCATTCATAGAAATAACCCCAAGCTTATCTTTCTGTGCTTGCTGGTTTTGGTCCCATTGATAATCTTCTGCGTCTTGGTTAAACTCACTGAAATGCGACATAATTCTGTTTTAAATATCTACTGTAGAGAGACCATGATCTTTGCTACTAAAGCTTATTCTGGAATTGCAGGCCTTTATTCGCAAACAGGTGACTTCTCATACCAACACACCATTTAAACAGGTCACTGAGTGGGATTTAGGTCCCTTAGGTGTGTATTGCCATTTTAGGTGACTTTTGATAACCAAGACAGCAACATGAAATTACGGATGTAGCACACGAGTTTCTGGAATGGCAGAACAAAGGGAATGGGTTGATTCATCTAAATTAACACTAGCTGCTTCTCTTTAAGTAAATGAATCCCAGTGTGAAAGACAAATGTCAATACAGTCTTGCTTACAAGAGCAGTTCTCCGAACTGTGCCATGTATGAAGTAGAGAAGCTATTGGAGAGAAGCTATTTTCTCACCATGGGTTCTGCTACAGCCAAAACAAGTGCTCTCTCAATTATTAAAAGTAATTGTTATGGAGGACTGGAAAGCATGCTATGGAGGCATTCTTCAATTCTGGTGTTTACCAATTTTCCAGCAGAGGAAGAGAGTAAGCTGCCCAGTATACCTCCAGTATGTTCTGAACCCCAGCTATGGTGAGCCTGGCAGACTTGTTAGCTCTGAAGGTGTGACAATACTGTCAGCATAAAAGCCAAATAGAAATATTCTTTTTGATATGTGTTGCACTGTATTAGCATTGAACCAATGGCAAAAACCAGCCAAATAGAGTCATTCTCTCCTCTTTCTAGCTGTCCATCTCTCAATGGATCAGTGGGGATCTGAATGCTCAAAGAACTTAGTTTTGTGGGCTTTTTTCTGCATTCCAGCATGTAAACTTATTTTTTTGTTTAACTGTAACAAACTGCAATGCATGTGCTATTATCAAGACAGTCAAATTTTCCAAGTAGGTACTTGTGGCTAGCTTGGAGGCTTTTACCCCCTCACCCTCCAAAAGAACGAACTTGTGTATTATTTGCTCAACAAAGTGTTAAGGTGACTGAATAACCTGTTTGAGTGTGAATTGAGGAAGCTACTCATAAATTCTAAGTCTGAAATCTCCAAAATTATCTGTTTCTCAAACTTGAACAGCTGTGTCAATGAACTACACTGAGACTACTTAAATTATTGTAATAAGACAGAGGTAGAGGTATGGTTATGCTTCTCCCTTTAACCTGGAATGGCTCCTGACTTTGCTTATGTGTTGTGAACATGTGTGGAAGGACAAACTGCAGCAGAATTCCTAGTGTTCAAGTGTGACTGTTGATGCTCTAATACCAAAAATGGGCAAAACCAGCCATTCTTTGTTCCCTCAAGAGTAAGCTTGCTTGAATAACCCTTATATAGGTTACTTGGTAGATTATGCTTTTTACAGCAAATGATTTGTTGTGACATGTATCTGTGGCGTACTGCAGCATGTACTGAGATAATGATTCTGCCTTATAAAGTAGCATATCTGTCTAGCACGGTACCTTCCCCTGCAGCAGTGCTGCTAGTAGGACCTACCCCACGCTGTGTTGCTGGTAATAATGCACAGTCCCTTGGGTTTTCTTAATGCACTGTCACCAGTGTGGTAATACCACTATATGGTTGAGTGGGGTTACCATTGTTTGGTGGGAGCAAGGGTGGAAAGGGCCAGGAGTCTGTATGTCCTATTCCTTAGCTGAATTGATTATTGCCAGGCCTCTGGGATGTATCTGTTGGGCCTTAACGCCTTGATGACGGTGCTGAGCTCTATTTGCCCAGGCCTTCTGGGGTGCAGAACTACGTGCCCTCGTATAATCATTTCCCTCATCTGCTCTTCTCGGTTTGATGGAACAAGGTGGAGATCTGGCGCTAGGATGGGGTAGGAGGAATATGGCCAGGTACCAGCTCTTCTCTCTTCTCAGTATTTCGGGGGGAAACCTTGACTGTTGCTAGTGGGGAAGGGGATGCAGACAAAAGTACCGCAAACTGCGTTTTATAGAAAGGGACCAGGTTGTGCATTGCAAGATGACACCATATCGTGGGTACCACATTGGTATTGTGTGATACTGATACCCATACCGTGAGTATCAATATTGATACTGTGGGTACCTGAATAATATGTTTCTTAAGGAAATTATTAGTGACACATTAAATGTGTATTGTGAATGCTTAGAATTGTATTACAACTGCGGTGTTTGTCGCTTGCTCATCCTGGCTTCATGAGGTAGATTCTACTGATGCTTTAAAGGGAAAATTTTTGCCTTGTTCTTCAGGACATGTCTGTATGGTACACCTGTTGCTCCTGTATCCTAGGTATCTCAGATTTGGAGAAATACAAGGATATGTGTGGAGCATTCAGATGTCATCAGAGACTACGTAACTATTTAACCACATAAGGAGAAATGTCTCCTATGAAACTTTTTGAAGAAAAACTCTCTGCACTTGTTAATAGACTTGTGAAGTTCATCATGGCACACCTTCATAAATATTTCAGGCTCTGTGTCTTCTGAAGAGTGTTATGAATGTCTGTGGACAGGGTGGCTAAATATAAAATTGAGTTAATATAAATACTTGCATTGTGATCTGTAAAAGTTTATATTAATATAGAACTTAAATACCGAGTTGATAATACTTCACCATTCCCTCCAACCTCTACAAGTTTTAATTGTTCCTGTAATGCTTTATTCAGTGTGACTTAAATTCTGGGATTGCAGTCCTTTAACTGCTTAAACCAAAATGTATCTGCCGGTCAGAATAAACTGAAATTATTCAGTTTTATTAAGACTAGGGTTTTGATCAGTTTCATTGATATAATTGCTTTTCATCTATGTAAAGTTCCAAGGATTTCAAGAAGAGTTTTTATTCTTTCTAGTTAATTCGTTGTTTCTGACCCTAATGGAATCTGAATATGTCTATTTTTAGTTCCCTCCTGTTCTTCCTGCTCTCCCAGTGATTGTGATCTGTGGTTTTTGCATTTTCTTGAAACAGTCAAAACAATAGAACAAATTGCAGATGGATTTTTGAGACAACATCTGTTCTTTAGACAGGTGGACAGTGATCTCTTATGTTGTCTGTCTGTCTTGACAAGTCCTGGTAAAAGCTTTCTCTTGTTGAGCAAGGACTATGGCCAAACTTAACACCTGTCCAATTATTTTATTCAAAATGTGTTTAAAAATAATATTTATTTATTGATTTAATGGCTAATATTATTTTTTTTCTTGTTAGGATCTTTAAGCCTGATGTGACTGGGCTGCTGGTGATACCTTTTAGGAAAGGAACAACTAGGCCTCAATAAGAAAGGCGTATGGGTCTGGCGAAATATTCACTACTTCTTAAGGAATACTGTGTGTATACTTATCTAGGCACTCTTCTGAATGTATGCTGCAGCAACAAATGTTCATTTTAAACAAATCTATCATTAATGTTCTTGAACTCGAGCTAAGCAAACTTAAATGTGTCATTTTTCCCTATATATATTTTATTTCATAGTTCTACTTGAAATGTGATTTTGATCATTTCTGTAATATGCTAGAAAGCAATGGCTTATGTCTTGTGAAGCATTTGGTAGGTATGAGTCAATTGCAAAATAATTTATTCTTTAGAAAGTTACATTTATAGTAACATCCTTTGTTATTGCAGTTTTAAACTTTGTTGCACTTAATCTAAACACAAAGAAAATACAAACCAGACACCGCTAAAATATTTTTCATTAGAGATAATGGAAACTGTTTTTCTTTTGGAGGCCCATAAAAGGCAATGAAGGCCCCAAAACATCCAGAGACTTTTTTCTTTTTCTTTTTTTTTTTTATTCAATATTTTTATCTCCTATTTCTCCAAAAGCTTTGCTGTATCCTATGAGTATTTGTTATGAAGCTCTATACAGTCAAATAATAGCATTCTGGTTTATTTCTGTTTAAAATAAGTAAAATTCTTTTATTCTTACGTAAATCTGGAATAAGTGATTAAATGAAATTAATTTTTAGTAGTATATGTGAAAGGCTGGTCCTTAAACTTTCTACAGACTCTTGTTTAGAAGCACATTTACTGCAAGGCATCACCAGTGGTATCCATCCTTCAAGGCTCTTGATGTTTATTCAATAACAGACATATTGTATATATTGAGTCATAGTGCTTTTTTAAAAAAAAAAAAAAAAGCAGCACTGGTGATTTGGAGGCTCATGGAACACACAGTGTGTCTGAGGTTCTGAAAAGCAGAAAAAAATATAAGGAGAACTAATTCTAGTCTGATGTGCATTGAACATGATTATCAAAATACATAACCTGTCCTTTGAGTAGGTCTATGTCTGTAGGTGTAGGGCAGCTGACTGCTTCATATGCATTCAACAAGTAACCAGTTTCTTAAATAAATTGCAATTAATAGCTCAAAATCCATGAAAAAATGAAGGCTCAGATTCTTGCCCTTTATTAGAGGGGTAAGGTAAATTGTCCATTTCTGAATGTGGCAGAAAACTCAAAGGACTATCTTTTTCATATTCAGGACTGGATAACTTTCTAATAATTCACCAATTTAACATTTATCAAAGTGAAAACTTTTAGATATGTAAAACCAGGTGCTGTTGCTTTTGCTGGCAACAATCAGAACCTGATTTAATTAAATGAGAGTCAGGTTAATCTTGTAAAGTTGGCACGGAGTTTGCAAAGCACAGACTTCCAGCCGTGAGGAGCTGCTGCCAAGCAGTCCTCTCCCCCGATGATCACAGAGGCTAGTCGTGAAAATGATAAAAGCGGGGTTTGGCCTTTAGTAGGCTCAAAACTACTTTTCTCATCTGAATGCCTGGGGAAATCATGCCAGAGTTTTTCTGCCGCCAAGGCACTTGAATTTAATTTTTGAGGCATAAGTAGAAAAGCAGTTGAAGTCTCTTAGAACAATAAAGGAATCCAGAAACACATCAGGCCAAACTTGTAAAAACTGCTAGCGTTCAGCTGGCTTGCCTCAGAACTAGCAGCTACTTGCTCATCTACTCACGCTTCACCTGCATCTCTGAACTCCAGGA
>KL259930.1:114950-150457 GCA_000699545.1 Podiceps cristatus | reverse complement strand
GGGGGGGGGAGGGGGGAAGTTTGTTCAGCCTTATGCCTGAAAGAATACATGGATTTTTCTAAGTACAGAGCAGTCCAGGGTTTCTCTAAAGCATGTGTCAAACTTTTAGATCAATACCTTGATCTATTTTGTGGTCTCCCAAGATATGAGGCTTCGTACACAAACAAATGATGAGCTCATATGTGAGGCCAGAGTCATTTGTAGTCCAAGTGCCAAAGCTTCTGAGTGTTTTTCTCTAAGAAGCAGGCATCTGAATTTCTTTTAAAATACAATCGTTGTCTTACGTTCCATAAAAAAGCACTATATTCAATATCTGATTTTTTTTCACCTTGCGGCCTGGGTCTAGCATTTTAACAGCAGTTGCTATGGGAGGGTTAGCCATGTTTATTGGGTCATGACAAACGGCAACAGCTGAAAGACAAATACGGTATTCTGTTTTAAGTGTAAGGTGGGCCCCGAGCCAGAGATCAGCAGCTTCAGAATGTAGCTAGCCACAAGGCTGGATCCTAGTTCCTGACGCACACTGTAGTTATTCCAGTGTAATGCTTAAATTTAGCTGATACTTAAAGTATTTTCCTTGTTACAATTTTGATTTCTTTCTGCTTGTAAAAGGACAATGTTAGCTTGTCCACACCCATGAATTAGTTTCTTAACAGCAAAAGAGAATACTGCATGGAAGTAAATAATTATCCATTTCATACCTTGCCCTGACCAGACTTTTTGCTTGCTTTTGTTCAGTGAATGCAAGAGTAAGCGCGCAGGTTTGAGAAAACATTTGCAAAAGCTGGCTGTATCGTGAGAAAGGATATAACGGCAGCAGGGACAAAACCAGCAGAAACTTAGCTAGGACAAGCTTCTTGGTTTTATCAACATGTAATTACTGGATCTGCAATGTTCAATGTGAAAATCGTCAGTCATGCCTATACACAAAACCAGTCTTAAAACTGGTATACATCCACTATTGCTATACTCCAGCATGTGAGGAGTTAATATCGTTCATACCATAGCTGGGAACTTTTGCTCTTGAAATTTTCTAGTACTGTGGAAATCCAGGCCAGAATTTGAGTGAAATCCCTCCCCACCTTTTCAAAGGATAATTCTCTCTACAGTGTGAAGACGGGTAAATCATGGTATATACAGCCAGTGCTTTGAAATGCGAGTAAACGTCTCCTAACACAAATCTCTCTGGAAATAAAGATCTGGAAACTGTCTTGCTTACAATCCTTACCCAAAACCCTCCCCTCCCCCAAATCCTGAAAACAAACCCATTCAGAAACACAAAAAAAAGTCTCCCTGGAGGTTGAGTTTTTCTCTTGCCTGTCCATTGCATTTTAGCAGTTTGTTTTGAACTTCCCAGAGCTTAAAAGAAGTACCTTGCCAAAGTCTCCTGAGGTGAGAGAACATCAGGATGTTTAAAGTCAGGACCTTCTAACCAACACTGGCCATGCGCTGTGGGAGCCATTAGCCAATATATATTTTATGTCCTGATGCAGGAGATCTCTTCTGCCTTTGGAATTCCTGGATTTTCAGTAATGATGACTGAGATGCCGCAGGTAATGCTTTCAGTAGGCCTCTGGATAATGTTAAGGCAAGAGCCAGAGCGCAAGACCTTGAGTGGGATAAACCTGAATTGCTGTATTTTTTGGTTGTAAAATGTTTCCTATTTCCATGGCCTTTCCTAGAGCAGTCTTCTCACCTCTGGGGCTGAGAGGAAGAGGAGGAGTAGTAGAACAGGAGGGAAAAGTAGGACAGGTTGCCCGTCAGGGCGGGCAGTAAGAGGCCCAAAGAGCCTGGAGAATTTCAGAAGTGGCTTGACTTCTGCCGAGCTCGCCACAGCAGTTTCTAAATTTCCGCATTGATCTTGCTCTTTCTTAGCCTGGTCTGACTTTAACGGTTGCCGTTGTAAGGCTCTCCTGGGGAGGAATCATTCGTGGAAGCACAGGGGGGGTGTGAAGGAAGAACATTGACAAGGGTAGCTCCTGTTTCCCGGGCCTGAAGCAGCTCTCCCTGGTCTCCTCTGCCTCTGACGCCTCAAACGGACTGCTTCTCCACCAGCGGTCACCCTGCCTCTCGGCTCTTCTTTTGGGGTGGGTTGGTTTGTTTTGTGTTTGCGGGGACGGGGTGGGACTGGAAGACTAACTTAACCTGAAACATTTGCTCTTTCTGTGTGTGCCTGTGAATGTATGTCTATAAGTGACACAATTTATTTTAATCTAGTGATTCCCCCTCCCCCCGCCCCGTATTACAGCAGTGGTTAAGACCTTCAAGGGCTAAGGACTTAGCATGAGTGCTGTACAAACAAGCCGCAGAAGGCCGAATCTTGCCTCAAAGCCTGCGCTGTTTATGACCACGCAATAAAATAGATAAACAGAGGACAAGTGTGCTGTGAAAAACGAAGAGCATTTCAAAAGTAAGCAGTAGTTTCAGGATGCTACTATTTATCAGTGATGCGTGCTACCGGAAGTTCAGTTTTCTGTAACAGCCTAAAACCCGGCAGTTTTGTAATTAAAACTGTGATGATCAGAAATTACTGTCTGATGCTGATGTAGGTTTGGGCCAATTTCTTTCCCTGACCACTCTTCTTCGGAGCCCCTTTTGACTTAAACGGTAGGTACAAAACTTTTGCACCCCTCTATAGCAGCCTTCAGAACATAGGAACAGGGTGGTGGCTAGAGAGGGGCTGCATCCTAGATGTTTCCCTGTGGTTTTTGATGGCATATGGCTTTCATACTTTCTGCTTCGGACTGTCCGTAGTGCTGCTTTGTGCCTTGTACCCCGGCGTTGGCTGCAGGAGCAGATGAAGTGAATCTATAAATAGTGGTTCTCACCTGTTCAAGTATTTCCAGTTACATGTGAAAACCCCCTATCTATAACAGATGAATCTGCGGTAGTGTAAGGAAAGCCTTTAGCGGGTCTTAAGCCAGAGAGTATTTATACGTGTTTCACATTACCGCTTGGAGCGTTAACCTGGGGAAGCACGAGGTGGGTCACTGCATGCGCGGGGTTTATCGAGCAAAGCACAGTGACAGAAGCAGTGCGATGACCCACTTAGAATGACATGTTCAGTCTCTTTGGCGTTTCTCGTGCACTGTGCTGGTTTCAGCTTAACTCTGTGCCGAGAAAAAACACCTTGATGCAAATGTCTGAGGGTTTGATTATTGACAGTTCATCTCCTTGGTTCTTAAGCAGCACTTGTAGAAAGTCTTGAAATAAAATGCCTCCATTTTATTTTAAAGGACCAGATCCTTTAAGGTATTTAAATAGCAAACTACTGCTCAAATCAGTTGGAGCTAGAGGCTGGCATCCGAAGTAGACACACATGAATACAGGACCCTCCCTTGCAAAGGGAAACAGTGGCTTGCGACAGCGAAGCCTATCTCCTCAGTTTTGGAGGGAAGTATCAAGAGTCACTGTGTGTAACTCTTTGGTAATTCTTCACTGGTAGAAAGAAATTATTACATTATTCTTGGGCTATTTTTTTTTTTTTAAAGTGGTTTACTGATTTCTCTGATGGATGGAAAATGGAGGAGGATTACTTTGCTATGCACGTATGTGGGTGATGAAATAGTGGCTTCCAAGTTTTTTATTTGTGTTGGCAGCAAGAAACACAAATTGTTGAGATGTGAGTGTACTGAGGCTAAACCTAGCAACGCATCTCTGGTTGTCAGTCAACACTTTACCCCCAGTGTCACTTGTGATGTAATGCCGTTCTGCTGAAGCGGAACCCTCTGTGCACCCGATCCGTAATTAGATGTGACGTCACTATACAAAGGCTGCTCAAAAAAATTGCCATGGGATTGTTATTCTAGGCACTAAAGCTACTTTAGTAAGAATGCTTTCCACTCTCGGGTAATATTAAATAGTCTGTTAACATAGAACTTTGCTCTTCCTCTCTGACTTTTGAAGAAACAGAATTCACATTCTGGAAGGCCTAATTCTGGCATGCTTTATCGATGGGGTTCACATTGATGCAAGTGACACAGGAGCTGGGAGTTGGGGGTGCGGGCGCACAGTGTAACCAACCGTCCGGATTACGCTAAGAGTTGTACCTGCAGGATTGTTCGGGCTCTTCCCTGGTTTCATCACAGCATATTGACCTAGAAACTTCTGTTGTTTTCTTTGTTTCAGAGGTGACACAAACTACAAGGCTGAGGGCCCACATGTCACCAGTATCACTTTCTGTGGCCTAAGTAGTAGCTGACTCAGGGTAGTGCAAGCAGGAATCCATTCATTCTTTTGTTTCCCTTTCAGTGGATTTTTGTCATATTCCACATAGATATACGTAAAAATATTTTTAATTTTCAAAGGAACATGACTTCACTATATTGAAGAGGATAATAGATTCTATTGGGCAATTTTTAGCTAGAACTTAACTATCTGGCCATGGGGTGGGGAGGATAAAAGTAAAATGGCATTTTTTGCATCCGGTCAAATAAATAGCATGATGTTGGTTGATTACCTGTACGGTTGCAAATAAAGCCTTATTAACTTGATCGTCCCTGCTTTCTGTGTATGGATGAGGTTTGGTCTGGCAAGTTTCTGCTCTGTAAAATGAGTGGGTTCAGGTCTCTATCTGATTGATGTTTGCTGGCTGTAACAAAGGGTTCTGCTATGTAAGCATGTTGAAAATCTGAATTATTGGCCCTTTCAATATGCTCTTGCAACATTGGAACCGCGTAGGATTTGACTTGCCAGGTTGGTACCAGAGAAGGGAAGTGCCTGCTGTGGTGTGTAGTGGGAGCAGCAGAAGAAGCGGTTTCTGGTCTCTGCACTCATACTTTTCAATATAATAAATCTGACCCAAACTGGACACTCAGTTGCTTCAGTGCTTCTCTTGTACAATTTTCTTTTCAAATATTAGCAGTACTGTGGGATCTCTTGACTTCAATGGAGTTTGCTGTTAACTGGAGCAAAGGCAGGGTTTCACCATGTAGCTATAAATGCCGTAAGGGAACATACTTAGCAGTGACCTAAGGTCCTTCTAGAGCTGCTGACTTCATGTTTCTAGCTTCTCAGGGGCTCGTGCACTGCTTTTTCGGATGCACAGGAAGCACCTCGTGTTCCTGTCTGGGTTCTGTACATCAGTGTTTGAAAGGCAACTAGTAAATACCAGGCATGGCAGAATGACAACGTGCTTTGCTTTGGCCGGGTGACAGAATGTTAAACCTGCTAGGGTGACCCTTCGCTCGGTCTGGGATACAGATCACTGCCCTGATCTGCTCCTGCGTCAGGCTCCCGGGCTTGCTGCTGTCTGGCGGGTTTTCTTGTTTGAAGAGGCCTTTGCCTCAACGGCAAATGCACGGCTGGCTGCAGGGTGGGCAGCGGAATCGACTTTTTTTTAGGGACGCTCTGGTTACGTTACCTATTTTCTGTCATGACACAGACTTTTCTCAGTCTGCTAATGCAGCTGCCATGTCATAGCAGTAAAAGAAAATCCTAGCACAAATCAAGATGCAGGCCGTGTATCCTGACCAGATGAAGGGAAACTGGTTTGATACATTGTTTTCTAGAAAAATCCGTGAATGTCTGAGGGCTTTAATTGAATTATTCTGGTCTCTTCCTAGGTCTTACCCTGGCTAGCCTCTAATTCAGTCCCCAGGTCTCTTTTCCTCCGGCCTTCAGGGATTTATAGTGGAGTATACAAGGATTATACATGGGAGCTCAAAAAAATCCTTCAGTCTCTTCCTTAAATAGTGTAGGTGAGCTTTCAGCAGACTTAACCAATTTGAATATATTTGGTTTACTGGGATATAATTTTAGTATTTCTCCATTTTTTTGACTAAAACATTAACACTAAAGTCTTTTTCCTGATGTGTCAATGACTTGCTAGTCTTATTACAACGACCTATCTTTTCCCTTTTTTTCATGCCCTTTGCAATTAGCAAAAAAAGATGCTACTTCCCCCGCTAACCATCCGGAATTTCTTTATATTAGTGAGACTACACCAAGCAGTTGGTGTTACTAGGCTAACTTTTATAGAAAAAGACTATTAAAGCACAGTACATCCTCTTTTTTACTGTTCTTACAGTGCTCCGGTGCTGTCCCAGAGCCACGCTGGGTCACCCAGCAAACAGAAAGGACAAACCCTCGATTGCAGATTCCGGCACTTGGTTTATAGGGCTGCAGGAAGAAACACACGTGGTGGGTTTCAGCTAACTTGGCTGTGGAAGGGCACATCCACCTCAGCGCTAACAGCACTGACTAAATTAGGCCTTGCCCAAATTGAAAGCACTCCTGGCACTGACTGTGCTTATACTGAGAAAGGACTTTATCTGCTGGAGTTTTAACAGCAGTCGCTGGTCTTAACCTTCCTGTAGACAAAGTCAATGTTTTAAGCTACACACTGGTGTATTTTATAGAGCGGGGTCAGAGGTCTTGCATCTTCCCGCCCAGCTATTGCAAAGACAAAACTGAGCCTGAGTCAGAGGTGAGGGAAGAGGTGATTCCTGCCCCAGGGCAGGTTGCCGCAGTGCTGCCTTCGTCTGTGGTCGAAGCTGGGCACGCGCGGCCTTTGGGAAGGAGGACCACGGAGCTAGGCTGGGGCACCAGCGTAATTCTGTTACCAGCCAGGGGAGAGAAACAAGAAGCTGCTGCTTGCTGACTTTGCTTCTCATTACAGGTTTTGGTTTTGTTTGAAGGGTGGTTTCTTGCCAGTGACATGAGTGCTTTGCAACACTTAAGTAACATGTTAACGTGTATTTTGACAAATGATGGGGAAAACAGTTGTGTACTCCAAGCAAAATTTATTAGAAGTCTATTCAAGAAAAAAAAAAACAACACAGAGACCTTTTGCTTGTAGGAATTCAAAGTCAGTTACCTGAAAGCCAGGTATGAAAAACCTGTATTTTTCTAAAATCAGTTACAGAGTAGAAACAGTACTTTTTAAATATCACAGGCAACAGATATTTAAGTCTTCAATCATAAATGGCATCAAAGATAGGTATTAATCTCACAGCAAAGCTGCATGCAGATCTACTTTAAAATTGAAAGCCTTGGAATATAAAGCTTTTGCCATGAAATCTGCAATAATAAAGGTATGCTGCACAAAGATGTTTCTTTACCTTTGTCTTAATGACATTTCTCAGTAACAAAGATATATGTACATTTAGATTTGGCTGGTAAACCATATTTTAATTAATAAAATTTTGCATAAAATGCTATCTTACAGAATTGCACTATCCAGATGTGCTTATGGTAAATAGATCAAGAAAAGAAAAATGCATTAAAATGTTCTGTATGTGAAGAGGGCAAAGATCAAATAAGGAACTTATTTTTCTTTTAAATCAACAACCAAATGGCTCTGTACAAAAAAGCAAACATATGTACAAAATGCTACAGAGACTACATACGTTTTGATAATTTCAATCCTTTACCCATGAGAAATGCAGTAGAAGCTTTTGCCATCTATAAGGTGCTGAAGAAACCAAATCCGAATTTTTATTTTTATAAAGCTGTAGTCATTATCATCCTGTGCCTTAATTTCATTTGCTATTTATGCTTACCTTTGCTTATGGAAAACACGTGTTTTCAAATACTTTTTTCATTCAGGAAAAAAAAAAGCTCTAAAATGGATCAGTTTTAATACTTTTTTTTCTGTACTAAATTCCTATAAAAAAGTGTAACTCAGGTTTCATTAACATACATATAACATATATATGTATGTATATATAGTGAAGTAAATCAGTACATGACACTTGCAAGCATTTTTCAGGTGGCTATATTAGAGGGGAAAACACCCCAACAACTCTTTGCACTAACACTGTTTACTTCCTGCTTATTAAAACTCCTGTGATACGTAAAAACACTAACCTCTCAAATTTCATGTTGCTTACTATTACAATGTTTTGATTACCACCACTGAATGTCAGACAGCAGTAGCAGGTCAGAGTTGTCTATGCTTATATATTGCCTGTCTCTTCGTGAAATCCTCCTTCCCGAGGTTTTATGCCTCTTGCACTTCTTACCTTTTAACAAAACACTACAGCTTTATTTGGGAAAAAAGAAAAAAAGGTTTAGCCAATACCATTGCACCCGTTCAAAACACTTGCAGTTCTTCCATTTTTCACTACGCTTGAGATTTTACAATCACTGTGCATATGTTACAACATACAAGTGCAGGCAAAAATCTATATTATAATTTGTCATACATTGTAAACCAGTACAATAGGCAAACCCGTGATACGGTAAAGTGAAAGCAACAAAGGCTGCCGAGCTAGTAAGAATGTGGAAACTCAAACAATTTTTTAAAAAATAGTAAACAGCAACTTCCCCCTGTGTTACACACATGCTGAAAACATCTCATCAGACTGCGTGGGAGCCCCACACACGTCCAAACCAAGAACAGGTTCTCCCCCTCCCACCCCCCATGGCAATTCATCTGTGTACCTGTCCTCAGGCTGTTCCTATCGTGTCTCAAATGAAAGGACTTTAAAGCAGGGAGGATTTAACTGTTGAAATGATTCCTCTTGTTTCCGAAAAGCTTAGGTACTCACACCGTGGTCGTTGCTGTAATACTGCTGGAACGGTTTGGCAGGTGGGATGGGATGAGGATGAACTAGATGGCCTCGATTTGAGACTGCAAGCAAGAAAACAGAAGGCCAGCGTAGCATGTTTTCTAGCAGCTTTATGCAGATGTGTTGCAGAGATGCAGCATAAATAAGTAGGAAAAAAAATTCACAGCCTCTTGACATAGTTTCCAGGGAAAGTACCAAAGAATTTGGTTCTTCTTGAGGTTCCTGAAATTAGAAGCAATAGATGAAAGATGGGAATAACAACAGAAAATCACTACCTAAGCATGGCCTTTAATTTTTATTTTTTTTAAATACTGCACAAACAAATATCTACAATTCTTTATAATATAACCTCAAAAAGTTATTTTCAATTTCACTGGTGAGTTGTCAATTTTAACAAATTATAACTACAGGAAGGAAAAAAGCAAATAAAGAGGTATATTTGATTAAGTTGTTAGGCCTGATTAAAATCTATGTTAAAATTTTGACTTGGTACATAGAAATCATTTGACATCATCAAGTCTGTTTAAAATAATTTGATTTTTTAAAATGCTGAGGACTAGTTAAATGATTGTAAGCCATTGTGTGCATGAGGGTTTATGGAGTGATTAAGCAGCCTTATCTAGGACGAGGTATGAAATCTCTGTTCAGTAACACTTGTGAGAACCAGGCAGTCAGTTCTGTAGGCGTATGCATGGGGCTACGCAAGTTTTACGTTACCTGGTCTTTAGGGAGAGAGCAGTAATACATAGTCCTGTTTTGTGTCAGGTGAGAATGACACCAGTGCTGTACAAGAAACTAGAGGGACGAGTCAATTTGTGTCCATCAGTTCCAAACGACGCAAGTGAAAAATTGCCCACTAATTTCAGTGGATTTTTGTTGTGATTTCTCCTGATAAAGCCAGGTTTGGGTTTATTACACTGAATACCAAAAATTAACTAGTTTAAAAGACATCAAGCAAAGAAGGCAAGGGGTGGGGGGGAGGGAGGGGAAGCACAACAGAATTAAAACATACCCACAAACCATCCATCATCACACTTTTCCATCACATCAATGACATCTCCCTCTCTGAGCTCCAATTCATCTTCGTTCCTAGGAGTATAGTTATATAGAGCCTGAAACCTTAAATAGGACAAATGATGCATTTTAAAAAGAAGTAAAAGTTCTTTGCACCTTTGCTGAATTAAAGGAGCTAGTTTAAACATTAACTAATAAGTAACACTTCTTGCAAATATCAGGGAAAAGGGTTTATTTTTCCAGGTGGACTTCAGAGCTAGGTACTTCTAGTAAATAAATGAAACTATCAGAAAGGTAACTCATCAGGTGCTACAGACTCTGGACTCAAGGCAAGCCTGATGGCTCCTCAGCCAGTTGCTTTGAACACAGAATTCTAGTGTTTGGTTGTCTTTTTTTTTTTTTGTTTGTTTTCTTTTCATTATTTTATAGTTGAGTCACCAAAACAGGGGACTTCTAGAGGGGAGCCTGCAGATGTGCTAACCCCTTAACCCCATGATCAGGACCTAAAACTGTGGCTCTGCCTTGAAGCTGTGAAAGCCCAGCCTCACGTAGGCATTCTCTGCCCCAGCAAGTGCTGTCCTGCTGCACGTGGTGGAGGAGGCTGCCTCCCCTCACAGCCCCTGCCACCCGGGACCTCCCTGGGCTCCTTGGGAGCAGCTGCGGAGGTGAGGCTTGGCTCTGGAGGAGCTCTGCATGTAAAAGAGGTGCCTTCCTCTGCAGGAAAGGTGGAGAGTAATTGCTCTTTGGAAACATACACCTCTAACCCCTTCCCTGCTTAAAACCACCCCTGCTTTCTTCAGGTCAGACACTGACTTGTACCTCCACCCTGGCCAGGGGCTGCAGGTTGAAGGATCGGAGGTGGAGAAATAGAAAGAGATAAGAGATTACTAAATTTATCATCTTTTATGCCTTGTCAGCTTTTAGATGGGTTTCTTGGAAGTGAAAGAATGGCAATAAACTCTTCCTAGGGGGAACCGAAGGTGCTGAGGCTGACGGCCCGGGGGACGATTGCTGCAAAAGCCCACGAATCCCCCAGTCAGAATCTTCCCTCTTTTCTCACCATCTCTGCCCCAGCTACGACTGACTGCGTGTAGAGGAGCAGGGTGCAACTGCAGAAACTGTACAAAGGGAATAGTTTTGGTTTCAAAATATTGAAACAAAACAATCATCTCCATTTTTCCCTCTCAACAACGGTTCACTGACTTTAAAACCTTCATGTCATTACACTTCCCCCAGTAAAAGAAAAGTAACTCCCCCTTTGATGGGCTGGTACCATTCGCTCCATATTGTTCAGGTAAAGTTTTCATGGCTTAACTGAGATGTCAGTAAAAAATTCCTGCTCCTGAAAGTCCCACTTGAAAAATCCTATATACAGACTGGAGCTAGGCTTAGTGTAATGATGGTTGTCTTGAATAAATGACACTTATTTTTTGCATTGCTGGTTTGGAGAAAAATAAAGACGCTGTTCCAAGAAAAAATGACTTTAACTTAATTTCTTATGACTGGCAGTTATCTCCCTAAATCTGAAAAGTCTCATTTGGTATTTTAATCACACTAACAAAACAGAACAGGACTGGTTATTTAAGCAATTACCTCTGGTATTTTCTGTAGCAGGACTAAGAACAATCTGTGCAAAAAATTTAAATGGCAATAACACTTTCTGCCATGCTTATCGTTGTCCCAGGAAAGCAGAGCTATGATGATATTCCAAAACTGATTAAATGCAGCTTCCAAAGGTACAGGAGTTGCAGACGTAATGTGTCATGAATAGGATTCAAGCCAATTACTCAAATACACTAACAAGAACTTCCCAATTAGCACTTTTAGTACTTTAGAAACCTCATCTTAGTAATTTCCAGATAATCTGTTTTAATAACTCATTTGTAGTAATTTCATCCTCTCTTTGCTAATCTTGGGATTTCTTAAGTAGGAAAACTCCACTACCATTTACAACACTAACAAAATAAATGTTCAAGACAAAGACTGGTTGGCTGTAATTTGAAATATATCTCTATTTTTAATTTTAGGAATAACTGTAGTCATGAACTACTTAAACTATATTGAACAAAATTAATTAGACAATTATTGCTTACAAAACAGGTAGTTCAGAATGCTCAGCAAAACCAATAGAAGCTTGAGAAAAATGGTTTCAGTGTCCAATTTTCATTCTATATTATCTATACTATGGTTCTTCGGTAACTTTTTGCCCCTCTCTTCTCTCTTGCTGTTTCTTCAAGTGGCTAACAGCTAGATTGCTAAATATTTTGAGAGGCTAAGCCCTAGTTACATTTAGGAGAATTCATCTAATAAGGGCATACTCCAAAGTGCTCTGATGCTAGAGGAAGAATGGTTACTGGTTTCAATGATCACTAAAGCAGGACCTGAGTGCAAGACTAAAAGAAAAAAAAAAAAAAAAAGGGTGGGGTGGGGGTGGTGGAGAGATCAATCTTGTGCCAAACTTGTATTTTAATAGCCAGCACTGAAATAAGCTTACATGCCTTACATGTTTTATCCCAAGTGCTTATATTGTGAAAATAAGGCTTGAGATTCAGGTTGTTCTTCAGTTTTCAGAAAGGCTTTCTTGTATCTCATTTTTAAGTTGCACATGTAAGTTACATGAAAAAGTGGGATCCTGTGATCAAGTTATTTTTGGCTCTCTATTCACATCCAGAACTGTTTCTGAATAATTTGTGTCAATTCAGTACAGCAGATGAGCTGAATCAATGTTAAATCTTCAACTGGCATTCTGCTGAGATGTAAAAATGGAGAGAATAACGGAGAGAATAAAAAAGTTAAAAGGGATAATAATTTTGTAAAACTAAAGCTTAAGTATAAACGATGGAGAACTGTAAGTTGGCACATCTCGGTTTGATGCAAGTAAAACAACTAGGGCTTTGCCCTCTGGGACCTGCTTGGCTATCTTCCTGCATCATGCAGTTGTCTGTACACTTCTGAAATCTCGTCATAACTGTACTTTGCCGGTTAACAAGTTATTTGAGGATGTGCTGGCTACTGCTTAAATGTTAGGTTTTGGTTTAGTAGACAAGAAGTATACTTACGGTTCCCCCCCACTTTGTATGTTTTCATGAGCAAGCACAGGGCGCTGTGGCTGAAATGAAATGATTTGAAATGTAATAAAGATTTATAGTCTTAAGGTCCAAATAGTTGGATAGGGGCATGATACACATTTGCTTCAGTTCATATTCTGGTTTGCATAAAACAACACACCCCTCTGCCTCACACCCCCCCTCAGCTGACAATAAGTTCTTAAGAGACATGGCAAGCAACAGAATCATGCTTAAAGATCTGATTTTTGTGGGACATGAAAACTAAAACAAAACCATGAATTTTATCAACAGTCCATTCTATTTATAGTAGAGTAGAAAGTTGGAATAGAACCCTGCTGCCTCTTCACTGTGAAACAGAAATAGCATTAGAAAAATCAGACGCAACTGATGAACATTATACATTCCTTGGGTGACGTATATTTTTAGATAAGCAGAAATAAAATCTCCTATATGTAATGGCAGAATTTAGAATATTCATAGACAAAAACCATACAAATTTACATTACACACACAGAGTACTAACTTGGCAGGCATGACATGCTATGCTTTAATTAATTCTATTTCATCTCAAGGGGGAGCACATAGCCATGCAGGCTGCTGAGAGACAAAGAGCAGAAAGAATTTTTAAAAGAATGCATGTGACTGTGTGAAAATAACAACACTTTCACTTCAGAGGAAGATGTAGTTTGTATTTCCAGTGCAAAGCTTTATGAAAGGAACTACTTTCCTTCTTAATGGAGCATTACCCACCACTAATATCCTATAAATATGAATGCAATGGAAATGAAAAACATTAACCTCCCACAGAAACCATATCCTGCTTAGAAAGACATTGACTTATACTGATTAGAATCAGGCAGGGGCCAGAAACAGCACAGGAGCAGCTGCTGGGAGAGCTCTTGATGTGAGCAGTGATCAAGTTCTCTGTTGACTGAGGATGCCCCGTAGAGACTCACAGTCTGATACAAGTCTGGGAACCGTATCTGTTTTGGGAGTGTGGACATCAAACACAGCTCATAGCGCTTGCTTTCATCAATTGAGTAAACTGCAACCTGATCTTGAAGCCATGGGATTTCTCTTATTGCTCCATGGTTCTCTCTTTCCCAGGTTTCACTATTTCGGTTCACCTTGCTTCAGTTTACTCGTGAAGATGACAGAGTCTTCCATAAGAGAAGGGCCTGGTAAACAACCCAGAGCCTGATGATACCAACTGAATGTTAAAATGCATGGTTGTACCCCCACACCCACCCATCATCTCCAGCTGAATTTGAAGTAGTTAAATTTCTTTTCATCATGTTTGTACATGTACATGCAGAAAATATTGTGAACATTCTCCACATCATCTTTACAGTCTGTAGAGTATAATTTAAAAATGGTGCCTAAAGATCCAGGCAGGTAGATTATAAATTTTTATTCATATTAATGACAGCTAGGTAGGAAAGAGATTTTCAAAGTCAAAAAAAACCCTGTTTATACTCTGACTCGCTTCTCACTGTCATTTAACTCTCTGCCAGTGTACAAGAAAGATAATTTTTACTGAAGAATCCAACAATAAAGATTTCAAATTAGACATTTCAGTTCTCAGTAAACCCCTTCAACAGCTGGCTTGTCAGGCAAGAAGAGAATATTCCACTGGGCAGATTGCTTGGTATTTGGATTGGAATCTGACCTTATTCTCTGTTAATCTTTCATTAGGTCTGTAACTCAGCTCAATGACAAAGATAGTCGGAGATGTAAGAGAACTCAACTGAGGTTAAGGATTTTTTCTTGCAAACAGTAAAAGTCTATGTCCTAAACAATACTACAGACTATTTAATGCTTTGAACATATGCCAAGCCAGGAAGAAATCAGGTAGGTCAGTATTATATTCTTGTTCTGCATTTGCTTCAATGCTTTAAATGTTTTATTTCTAGTTAACTGCTATAGAAACAGATCCTAGAAAATCAAGGCAAGTAAAATATTCCTACAGAAAAATCTTTGACAAAATTAGAATCTGGGAAGAAAAGGTGATGTAATCCATGCTCTGTCTGAACAGGGGGACCTTGGAGCTCACTCTCTATCCGAACACATCCCTCAGTAGTGCCCCAGCTGACATCAAGAAGCGTTCTCCCCATTTTCTTTCCCTAAGCTCTCATTCCCACATACCATGGCAGTGGCTAGAACAGGGATTGTTGCGAGGCCTGGCTAATTGTGCTCAAGAGACACTGTGAAACGCATCGCCCTATGGGTAGCTCTTGGTGCTCAGGATTTCTAGTTTCCAACTACACCTCAGTTCACTACACTATCCTGCTTCCAGGACCTAATCCCAAAACCATTAAAAAGTGCGCAGTCAAGTCAATGGTCCCAGCTGTACACCTGATTTTCATGCACGATTGATATGTACTTGCATATAATAATTCTGTATCGTCCTGAACGCACAAATTAGGTGTACAGCTTGTGCTCTTGTAGCTTTGGAATTAAAGTCATAAATGCACTAAACATTGACCAATACAGTCTTCCTAATATATTGGTTACATGCCATTTATTTGGAGTAACATGCAAATTTGAAATAGGGCTTGATCCCCTTTTTATGGATCTTATTTCCAGTTGGACTTTCTTGGGAATGGTGACAGTCCACTACTCCAAGAATCCTGGCCTTCTTATGATTGAACTCTCTCTTCAGTGATGAAGAAAGCACCATCCTCTCATACCTGGTAGTAAACAGAGGCCTGCCAAAAAGCTGACTTGGAGAGTTACACAAATCTGCGTATCTTAAATTAAAATTCAAATTTTAGAAAGGGAACCACCGGAAAGATGATAGCCTCAAATCAGCAGCAATACAGTTCATCTTGTGACCAATTTTAAGAGCTAAATGTTGAGAAACCAATTCAGAGAATAATTCAGTTCTGAACCAAAAGTAAAACATAATCCATAAATTCTTACACTCATATAGTTTAGGTGTGTGGGTTGGGTTTTTTTTTTTTTGTGGGTTTTTTTTTTTTTTTTTTTTTCCCCTCCATAATTTAGATCACCTTTTTGAGCCAAACACATATGAACTCTAAACAATCTTTCTGGCTAGATAAAATTGTTACAATTATGTTACTGTTCTATTACAGATATGAAGGGAAAGGCCAAAGAGTATGACAGTCTGGAATAACAGAACTTGGATAAAGAGCAGTGTTGAGTGAGCGTAACATAGTAGCAACAAAACATTTTAAAAAGAAGGACATAGATTCAAAAATGAGAATTCAGCCTGTATACATGCAATGGAATATAAATTTTTGACTCTTAGAAGCTGTAATTTTAATAGAAATGCTTTAAAACAATAGGAGTAATTTAGAAAAGAAAAAAACAGGCTAAGTCTACAGAACTTTGATCTCTAACATCTTGTAGCACTGGAAATACTACACAGTACTGCAGAGATACAATACACTAATGGATTTATAAAGTAAGTTTTGGCACACACAGACCTGTTGGCTTTGCTCAGACACAGCACAGGAGCACAACACAGCATACTGATAGTATTGAGACACTTGGGCAAAAGCAAAATACTGAAAGACTAGACACTGAGCTCCTTTTCCAGGGAAATGCTGTTACTGCACACTGGGCGTCCAGTACCGTACCCTGTGGGAATAGCTGTGACCTCTGACAGGTGAGCTGCAGGACCTCTTAGTCATCACTGGGCTACGAGGAGGTTTACCCATAACAAATATCTCTCTCTTTAAATTAGCCTAGAAAAACCACAAAAACTGTGTAAAGTGAGAGTTTAAGAATGAAGCATCATGGGATTTTCTGTTGCTTCACTCACACATGCAAACTGGACATGCTTTTCTTGATAACAAAAAGCAAGCGTGTTACAGGTGCAAATAATAGTACTGTTAGTATATGGTATTTTTGTTCTTGCCACCGTATCTTTTTCCCAAGGGTTTGCTGCTCTGGCATGTGCCATTACACAGTACAGTTAAAAGATTAATCATACACAGTGTATGCAGTTGGAGTAAGAACAGCTACTGCAAGTGTACCAAGTGGCTCAGTTAATAATACAAAAAAGCTCAACAGCACAGAGCATAAACGTTATCTGAGAAATACCAGGGACAGATGGTGTAATTCCTTGCAGAACAGAAACAAACAGAACATGGACCTTGAATTTGCTTTTAGAAAGCAAGTAGATACTTGACGGGAAAAATCTCAGGATACGCTTCGGGGGGAAAAATCCTTGTTTTGTTAGCATCACTATAGGTCAGTTAAATACTTCTTAGAATTCAGCTCCTAAGGGTGTGTGTGCAGCAAATGCGAATTCTTGGGGGGGATGGATGAGTCGGGGAATGTGAGAGCAGTGGAGTGCTGACACAGGAAACCTTTTCTTTGGTATTTGATTGATTGCCAGTAGAATGTGGCAAAACAGAACAGCCACCCCCTCTTAGGAGCTGAGAGGGTGACTAACAAAAAAAAGGATACCCAGGGAGGCCAAGGAGGCAGGAAAACATCAGCCTTTCTCCTTGGGAAGTGTCTTTGTTCTTCCCTTGGAGGACACGTCCCTCCCACCACCATGGAGCAAAGTGAAACTTCCCAGCCATGGCTCCTCCTATTCTACTGCCCAAATCCCAAGTCATGCTTTAGATTTGAGCCACGTTCCAAATATAAATATACATAGGTGTGTATGTAATTTTACATTATTAAGAACTACCAAAGTATCAGTATATAGGTTTCACAAACTCTTTGAAGAACCTCCCCTTCACTTGTGACACCTGAGTCCTGGAAATGTCTCATGCTCTTTCTGCTGTAGCAGCTGAGAGGAGACTTTAATCATGGAGAGTATGCACAAACAGAAGAGGACAGGAACCTTCTCAAGTCCGGCCTGTAGACTAAGTAGCAAGAAATGATGACAGCCAAAACCTGGCTACACTTATTTTCATGCAACTCTCTATCTGGCAATGCAGTCAGTGTTGACTGCTGAAAAAAGTTTGCTTACCCTTGGGAGGAAATAAATTGTTATCTCATTTTGGAAATATTGTGTAAAAAAATCTGTTGTCAGTAGGAACATATATAATAATTTCAACAATTTTCAAAGAGATTATGAACATAATCAGTATAAATTTATCTGTTCCTTAGACTGACTTAAAAAATAATCCAGACTTGAAATGGTTTGAAAACAATAATTAAGAGCTAGAACTCTGCAACAGCCCCCCAGACTTCTAACTCTTCTCCATACTTGGGCTCTTGTGTCTGCAAGATGGCGTCATCTCCCTTGGCTCCTTACTGTCTTGCTTCCTGCCATGCCCTATGAAGAGCAGTAGCCAGGCTGGGAGGTTCCCAGGAGCAGCTCTTTTAACTCTCAACAGATATTCCCCCTATTTATTTTCAGCAGGGATTAACATGCCTTGCCGAAACACAAGCAAGGAGCATCAGGGTCAACTAAAAAGAATTTCAGTGTAGATGAGGAATTTTCTGAATTTTGTTGGTTAGACTAAGCAAAAAAGTACCCGTCAAAAGCACCGCACAACATTTAAAGTTGCAGAAATAAATGTAATTTTGTGGTTTACCCCTTCTTTGAGGTGAAACATACCTAAGCCCATGACAGATCCATGCCCTGGAAAGAACCCTTAAGTCTCTTCCCTACTTCAGAAAAAAACCTAACAGATCTGGGGGACCTTAGGACTTCTTGAACTCCATTCTGTCTGGGGTTTCCATGAACACACATGGCAAGATGTGGTTGATTTAAAAAAAAAAAAAAATCTTTTTTTGCCATAGATGTCATGATCACATTTGCTAGGCCAGTTTCTCAAACCTTTTACGTGACAGCTTCTCCCTTCCGTGAGCAAATGGACACCCTGGAAGCCAGCACTGGAAATCAACTTGGAGTCTGAACTGCACAGGGAATTGTCATGGTCCATCTAGAGCACCAGGCTTTCCAGATTTCATTTTTCTTCCGCAGAGCTGCCACGCTGACACAAAGGGTAGTCTTGAAGGGGGAAGAATCCTTGTCCAGACCTTGACTAACATAACCCTCTGCAGTGGTGCTTCATTGTGAAATTCATGACTGTTCTTCCAGGCTTTGGATCGAAATTAAAAGCGCTTTTAAACTACAAATGTTACTTTGTTTCTATGTACTTGAATATGAGTCTGTTTCTTTCAATTAAGAGTTACTGATGTTCTGGTATGTACTAGCTATTTCATTGTATTGTAGTGGTTATAGTTTTACCCCATGTTTCGTTTGAAAAAGGCTTATCTTAGTACTCCATGTGCTATGTTATTTAATATTAGTAGAGGAAACAATACATCTGAAAAGATCAAACTCAGTGTTAGCCTTGCAGTTATTTAATACACGTGAAGATTTGCAACAATCCATACTCAGGAGGTGCAGTTACCTTTAACTTTGGTGAGTCTCTCTCCTGCTGATGTAAGGGTTTAGAAAGGAGAGGAGGTGAGAGGGAAGCAGTAGACAGGATTGTTGTAGGAACAGAGTGAGCAGCTGGTGCCTTGGCAGAGTGAAATGGAAGATTAGAGGAAAAGTGGAAAGGATCAGCGTTTCCTGATGTTCCCATAGAAAGCAGAGCTGTCTTAAGTGTTTAAGAAAAATGAGAAGTAATTGTGCTACAAAACCATCTGTGAAGGACATAAAATGTTCACTAAGGAGTCATGTAACTAACCTGAACGGCCAGAAATGTGATGCTAACTATTATTAGTCAGTCTACTATTCTGGAAGAAAATTCTTGCCTCAGAAATCAAAACAAGCTGCTATTTGGGGCAGTGGATTTCATCTCTACTTTTATGGTTTCCTCCTGTGTTTCTCAGGTCAAGTAAGGGCAGAGGCAGCCTGCAAAATCTTCCTAATTAACTAGTTTAACATTTGGCCTAAGACATATTGTCCTAGGTATCTGATTTACCTGTTTTCACATGCTAGCCAAAGCAACTGCCCAGACAGTCTGCTGAATGAAGTAAGTACCAGACAGAAAATACCTGTTCTAAAACTTTGCCTAGAAACCACACAAACTGTGTAGCAATGTTGTGGCATTTAGTGGCTAGCCGACATTTGGGATAGTTCAGTGTTGTACTGTCCCAGGAGGAACTGGGAAGGGCTTTAGGGGAAAGCATTTCTTTGCCAAACATAAGCCGATCTGTTATTATTAGTCACATTCTCGTAACAGAGTCTACTATAAATACGTCAGCTGGTGAAGTGACACAAACTGCTGAGCCTCTGCAGGAGGCATGTCCCTCCCTCTGAAGGCTGCTGATAGCATTTGCTTGCTGGGGCCTCTGGCTGAAAACGGGGGCATGTAATGGGCCAGTGAGGAAAACAGCTCACTGGCTTTCCACAGCCGAAGCTCAATGGCAGCGAACAAGGACAGAAGGGACTGATACACCATTGAACTGACAATGGTGCCCTTGCCTGCTTCTGAGAAGGGACCATCCCCTAATACGGACAATTTTTATCCAGTACGTTAGTATAAAACTGTGCCTGTGCACAATACAAACATGTAAATACAAAAAAAGGCAGAGGAATTATACTAAGCTATCTGAACACAGAAGCCAGGTTTTTCAGAAATTAAAATACCTCATCAATATTCAGTGAAGTGTATCCTTCATAACATTCCATGGAGTCTCCTCCACTTGCTACTGGGAATTCTAAATTGTCATGTCCCAGATCTTCCTCTATATAGAGTCTTGTCAGTTCTTCTGTCATGTCTTGTGTTCCTCGGTGGAAATCTGATCCTTGAGGCTGTGACTGATCCCCCATGCTAACTGACAGATCGGCAGTACAGATTTCCTCTTCGTTTTCAGCAGTTGCAGCTAGTCCTCTGGAAACGGAGACGCCTTCACGTGGCGAAGGGAAGTTACAGATAGCGCCAACGTGTTCACCTTCTCTTGTAGTATCTGACAAGTCTCTAGGTACTTCAGTAACTGAAGAGTCACGTATACTTGTCAAGTCTTTATCTTTTCCTGGTTTGGTACTGTCGCTGGTATGCTTACATGCTATGTCATGAGATGAGCTGGCTGAAGATGAGACAGGGGCAGACACAAGAAAGGACAGAGGAAGAGCTGTAGGAGAGCTGAGAGAGACCTCTGTATCTGGCATGAAGTGACCATCCTTAACTTGGTGAATGCTATTACCTGGGGAGATTGCTATGGGTGAGGATCTTGTTAATGCCAAAGAATTGAGTTCTTCTAAGTCACAAAGAAAACTGTTTGGAAGTGGTGGAGGAGGCAAGATGCACACACTTGAAGGTGAAAAACCAACAGTCCTTGAAAACCAGTCACTAGTGGCAGGCTGGAGAATCTTTTGATCAATGTGTGACCAAGAGGAGGAAAGGTGTCTGGAAAGTGGGGACAGTGCTTGGGAAGGCAACTTCAAAAATGAGAAAAACATGGGAATTTAAATAAATAAGCAATCACGATACAGACCTAGGATATGAGTAGACTAGAAAAGAAAGATGTCTGTGCCATCATCTGGATTACAGGGTATCATTTCAGTGAGCACAGGTGTCTGAAATCTTTACTACATGAATCAGAACAGCAGAAAAGACATTTGAAAAATGAAACTGTATCAGGTTCTGGCTTGGGGCTTAAATGTCAAACATTAAGACAGATCTGAATCATTACATTCCTGAAGGCGACCTGCATTTGATCTGCTAAAGTTATTTTACTTAAGGCGCTCTGTTAGTGAGTGTGCTACAGGTGATCAGATCTTACAATTAATATTAATGTAATTTTCCCCAAGCTGTTACTGTTATTTTGAGAACAGTATTTTCAGAAGTACAGTTCAGGTGTCATCAAGTATTTCTTTGAAACTATGGCAACTGAGGTGATTTCCTAATTATCCTAACATTAATAATTCTACTTTTTCTTTGTACTTCTGAGTAAATGCTTAAGAAACATCTTTAATACATTGCATACTTTTATTAAGGCACGAGCAGATACAGAATGCATTTTTCTTCAAAAGTAACCCTATTAGTTCAAAATGCCATCAACATTTGTGAAAGGTACGTTCAATTCTAATTAAATGTAGGCAGTCAACAACGCTTTTAAAATAGCAACAGCACAGTACACAGCAGTACATTTTGAGTACCGTTACATAATATTGATTGAAGTATCCTTCTGGTAAAAGAAACGTCCTTTTGTAACAATGAGACTGGTGAGTCATACGTACACAGCATCAGTAGATATCCATTGCTTCAGTAAGTACTGAAAATGCATTTTTGTTACTATTAATCCTCAAAATTAAAATGGAATAAAAAATATTTTTATCTCATTGTTAGAATTAACCAGAATAATTAGAGGTACTTTAAGTTATCTGGACTACTTCAGAGTTTAAGTATTACTCTAGAATAGGAAAATAATTTCAAAAGGCTAAATTAACGTCGCAGAACATGAAGGTTAATTTACTTACCTTCCGTTTGAGTTTTCTTGAGGCAAATAGCTTTATTTTATAGTTAGACAAACCTTTGTTCTAGAGTCTTCTGTACCAAAATAAACAGTCCACAGACTGACACAATGCAGGCTGCTAAACTGAGCGAGGCTGCTACAAGCAACAAATCACTTTCCCTCATCTCTCCTCTTGAACGAGGGCCTCTAACCTGTGGTTTTAAGGTCAATAATACTGCCGAGGAGACATTGCCATTTTTAGTTTCCTGTAGCTACAGGCTGCACTAGAGCTCAAGATATAGATGGTCTAGGACAAGTTAAGGAGAGTAAAGCTTGCTCCTGACTTGTATTGCTTGTATGTTTTTATTGCCATTAGGCAAGAGAAGTTTAGCGCAATTGTTCTAGCAACAGGGAGTGACACGTGCTAAAAAACCACAAAGGAATAGGAAAAGCGGCATCAGCAATTGTGATAAACTCTAGAACACCTTCAGGACTGCGGAAGGACTTCAGGACTGTGGTATTGCCATGTTTGAATTAAGAATTTTTTTTTTTTTTTTGACTTATGCTAGAACCAGATGATTGCAAACGTTTGCTGTATTACAAAGAAGGCTTCTTTCCTTTTCCTCTCCTATAGAACCAATTTAATAATGTTAGTAATAATGGCAGGACAGTTTTGTAATCTGAATGTAAATACTCTGAAGCATCACCTATGCTCAGCAAGGGTCACAGGGGCTACACAAACACCGGCTTTAGCTGCAGGATGCCTTAGAGACAAGCTGGCTCCATAGAAAATGGGGAGAGAAGTGTCTCCAAATACAGAGAGGCAGCTCCGTAATACAGACCATCTCAGTTGCCTCACCCTCTTGACTTGCCTTCAGGAACCTCTGGATTCCTGTAATCATACGGGGCCCTAGCTTATGAATCCCTCCATCTGCAGCTACAGAATTCGATGCTATTTCAATTCAACAGGTTTGTTGGAATGGAAGAGAGAGGAGCTAGTTTTCTGTTGTGACATGTTCTGGAAAACCAGACAGGACCTGTGCTAGTGACTATCCCAAACCAGCTAATATTGTTTAGTCATAAGCAGTATTTTCAGAGGCCACTGTTGTCTATTATTGACATCTTTTGGTAGCTGTCCCCAAAGCAGCAAATAAAAGTGGAACTTATCTCAAAGCTGAAGCATCTAAATGAGCACCAGTATGCAAGTATATGAGAGCAGAAAACAACTGAAACAAATAAGAGATTAACAGCAGGATAAGAAGTTCAGAATTACACACAAAATCCCACTGCCCATGCTGGAGAGAGAAACAGTGAAGGTCTTTTCTAAATCTTCCTTTACCTTTGGAAAGGTAAAGTTTCATCTTGAGCGTTCAAAATCATCGATAACACATTAAGGCTAACCACGGTTTGCACGCAGAAACTTTCTTAGCAGAAGCTTTCTTAACTGCCAAAGAGGTTACATTCCCCACAGAGGTGATGGTGAAATCTCACGAGTGAACGATAAATTGGAATGCAGGAGTCTCTTTGCAATACCATGTAGTACAATTGGTGGTGGTTACACAGACTAGAAAGCAAAGTAATTCAGAACCTACAACAGATGTCTGGTGTGAAAAATTAGAACTGTAAAGGTCTGAATCCAAGCTCATTGCCAATGTGATGACATCTGCCTCACTGCTAAATGAAAGAAAACTGTCACTGTTGTCGTACGGCTCCAAAGAACCCCCGTTGTACCAACAGCCTCCTTCTGGAGTGGGAATGGCAAAAGGAGAAAGGTTGTAGTACGGCATCATTAGCTGTTCTCCTTGACTTTGAAAGGCACAAAACTGGTCATGGCAAGCTGCGTCCCCCCCAGACTGCCCTCTCTTGCCCTTTGCATGCTGACGGGACTGAGGGGTTTTAGGACAGCTGTGTTACGGGAATCTCTTCAATCTGCACTATGGAAAGTCTGCTAGACTTACCCTTAATGCCCAAATTCTCTCAGATTCCCAAATAAATGTTGTTCTGTTGGCTTGTTTTTACCGCCCAAATTTTGCCTGCCTCTGCTGTCTATAATGTAATAGCTAATGAAGAAAAGAGCAAAAATCTGGGCAGAATGAAAGGCAGACACTCGGCTATTAAAATAGTTCAATAACAAGTTAGTAATGCAATTCTACCTATGAAGGAAACAAAATGCATGAATTATGCATTATCTAACATTAACAAAAAAATTTCAAGTCCTTCTAACATTAACAAAAAATTTTCAAGTCCTTCTAAACCCCCTCTAGGGGTGACAACAAAGAAAAAAAAAATCCTTACCTTAGTTGAACTTAAATGGTGTATTCTGTCACTAGAATAGCTTTGGGGTATGGGAGGATCAGGGTAGTCATCAACACTTTTTGATGCATTCTTTTTGATGACTTCTACATAGGAAACAGGGAAGATGCCTTGTCTGTTGGTTCCTGGTATTTTACCTTCATACCAGTTTTGATCAACTCGCTTAAGAAGAATTACTCTGTCTCCCTGCAATGCATTATGAAAATGAGTTATTAGCAGATACATGGTTAAGGTAATTTTTTGAATAGCAGATACTATTTTAACGCACAGTATTATTTTTTCTCTGCAGTGTTGTTTCCCACCAGTCTTGAGAATTGTCTCCATGTATATAACTGCCCTTTCGGCAAAACGGGAGGCTAGTTACAGTCTGCAAATGGTATCCTTTTATCAGAGGGGAATCTCATGTAGTTTCCTACTCTTGGTTGAGGAATTAACATTTAAACTTCTCTTTGGAACATAACCTGCTTTAACTGTTGGCCAAACTACCAGCTAACACCCTAACCGCAGTACTGACTGCTATGCCCATGCAAATGCTTCGTTACCAGTAAAATTGGGGTAAGAGGAGGTAGAAAGTTAAGAAATGAGTTTATGGGAAAGATGAAAGAAGTGCTTTTCCTGTGTAAAAATGAGGGGCAGCGGCTCACAATGTTTTTAGAGAGCTTAGCAATTGAAATGGAAAATAGCAGCTTCCTATTCAAACTTTTCTCTGTAGTGAAACTTTTGTTTTACATGATGTGCTTTATACCGTGTGTCTTTTTCTAACAAATCCTTCCCTAGTAGTTTTCTGTTCTCTTGGGTTTCTGTAACTGATTTGTGGAATATCTTAAAATTATCTTTAGTGGATAGAAAAAATGAAAACCAGTGCAAGTTAACTTTTAAAAATGAGCCAAAACTGAGCTGTCAAGATTATGACCACCACAATAAGCACAGAGGATTTAAAAAAAAAAATAAAATTATTCAAACTACCCCCAACCTCTTAAAATTTCCTATTCCTGATTTTTTTTTTTTTTTTTTTTTTTTTTTGACCTCTGACATTTACCAATCTCAACTGAGTGGAAAAACACCCATTATCTTCAGTGATGTTGGATTAGGCTCTAGGTCAGCATCAAAAAACTGTATCCTTACTCTTATTTCAAAAGAAAAACAAACCACTGAGTAACTTTTCTGAACTCTAACTCAAACCAAAGAAAAAAGTGAGAGGCAGAACTTTCCAGTGGGTAAAAAGTATATACTACTTACAACTAAGTACACAATATCTGCAATAATAAAGTTTCTCTACAGTGGTTACATTCCAGTGTCTCACAAACCTCAGAAATTAAACATTTATGTTGCTCATCTGCAATGAATTAAACCCTGCAATGAATTGCAATCAATTAAACCTATGTGCATAGAAAAGACAGGAGATTTTTATAAAAAGTGGACTGTTATTAAATGAAATATTTGCAAGAACTGGT
Source organism: Podiceps cristatus (assembly GCA_000699545.1). Classification (NCBI taxonomy): domain Eukaryota; kingdom Metazoa; phylum Chordata; class Aves; order Podicipediformes; family Podicipedidae; genus Podiceps; species Podiceps cristatus. The sequence continues at coordinate 124,753 of KL259930.1, read as the reverse complement.
ACATTCACAACAATATCTGGGTCTTTTTTCCTATATTTCCTGTTTTCTGTATTTTTCTATTTCTTCTATATTAAAACCCTTACCAGGACAATAGTGACATCAAGAAATAATTATTAACAAAGAGGAATGGATAACTGAAGTGAAAATGCGACATTTAGGTGGGCAGTTAGCAGCTGTTTGCCCATGCTAAGCTACCACAATCCAGTTTCCATGCACAACATATTTAAACTATTTGCAGGTAGCTATGAAACACTGCAAGCCAATAAGCTCTTATCATTAGTAGCTTCCTACCATTACATTGCTTCGTGCATAGCAAATATGGAATGCAGAGAGCACCAAAGCACAGTATTTACCTACACGTTAATTCTGTGCACCAGTAGACACTATAATAGTATTTTGATAAAGACAGTTCTAAACTGTACCTTTCTAAGCGACAACTCCACGTTTGTGTCTGCACTGAAATTATATTTGGCAATAGCTTCGCCAATCTCTCCAATCTGTGCAGGGGGAGGTGGCCTGGCAGGCTGTGCTTTTTCTGGGGGAGTAAGTTTCTAAGGAAAAAGAAAAACCACAGATTTTCATCATTCCCATGCAGTTTGTGGACCTATTACCCAAACTAATTCAAGAAATTAAAACAGAACAAACCTCAACATAAGAAATTGGGAATATTCCAACTCTTCCGTGGTGCTCACCCTCATACCAGTTTTGATCAATTTTCCTGAGGATATAGACAGTATCTCCTTTCTTAAAGGACAGCTCTCTGTAACAAATTTGTTTAGATCAGATGTTTACAGCTTTACATTTAACTTTTCTATCTGCATAGTTTCTGAGATCTTTACAGTCTGGAACTGAAACAGAATGTAGCAACTAAACATTTGAAGAAAAAGAGTTGCAGCTGCAGTACATTTACCAGTTGATTATACCATAGAAAATGAAATTATCCACCTTTATGAATCCCAGGTACGATCCATAAGCTATATAGGCCCATTTACACTCTGATTCCAAGGCAGCATTGCTAGTTATTACCAGAGCACTTAGTACAGGGTGTGCATGCAGGTACGATGTCTTTCGGATCACCTGGCTGGATGATGCCTTTACGCCAGGCATCTGAGGGGTATTTGGTGTTTTTTATGTAATCAGTAGGGAAAACCATAGAATATATCCCATGTCTCTGGCCCGTTACTACCTTTTCGCAGCAGCACAGCTTGGTATGCTTCTGCAATATGTGTATTTTTTTTTCTTAAGCTAGCTGTTGAGAAGCATGAAGAACACACGATTATGTTCTCACCATTTCTGATACTCAGGGCCTGTGATATGCTTAATGTTGGATACCAGAAAATGGTATTATCAAAATCATTATGAACATTTTCCTATCCTGGCCTAGGAGTTCTTTGCTGTATCATCCATTTGGTTTTTCAAGAGCTAATCTGCTGTTCCAATAACTCAAGTTGCGAGTTTTCTACTTGCAACGTAATTCTAGTGTCAATGCTTGGCCATATCTAAAGATGATTTAAATGCCCTGGAACATCAGAACAGCAGCACGAAAGAAATACAGGCACTCTGCTTTGACTCTCTCATATCCTAAAACAGTGTTTCCTGATTAGTTTTTCTTAAGGAGCACTGTGTTTTGTCTTGGTACAAGACACGGCACATCCTGCAGAGAGCCTGTGTGTTAGGACAGAGAGGAAGATGCTGAAGCATTCTACAGAATCTCGATAAGCACACTTCTCTATGACAGTATTTTAAGCACTGTACCTTGTGCGACCTGAATACAAATTCATAACAAAGAGGATTCAGTGGGTGACCCTCAGGACCCACGCCCTAGATGGCTGAAGATGCAAGGCCATTCATGTGTTCAAACAAATACAATGGAGAATTTAAGACATTTTTATCACAAAATAACTTCTCAGAGTTTGCTAATGCAGAGACTACTGTGACAGTAAGCAGGGTCCTCTGCTTCCATGGCATTTGCTGATGAAGCTGTCTAGAACAGCAGTTAGCTGCCGCAAGTGCGAGGAGGAGTTCTTTTGAATTATGAATTCTTAAATGAACAGAAGTCTAGTACTTACTTCGAAGTCTGAGCTTTAAAGTCATATACAGCTCTAGCTGGCAGTTTCTGAAAAGCAGGCAAAGTGATTAATACATTCAGGTAGTATTATTATATGGTAAACATGTTTCAGCTTTTAAAAAGGTGACTGAGGTCCAAAAAGAAAAGGATGTGTGTCTTACTGGTTCTTACAGCAATAGGCAATGCAATACACAGCTTCCCCTTTTAAGGCAGATAGGTGTTTGAGACACAGTGTTTTAAAAATAGAAATAGCAGCTAAATTTTAATACAGACTGCTTTCCAATTTTATGTTTAAGAGAACTACAAGAGTGAAAAAAAGTTAAATGCCAACGTGACTTGTAGGCAACTAGATCTCTAGGTACAATGGAAATTCACATGCTTAATATTCTCTAGTAGTTCAGATGCCTCTTCTGTTAAACTTGTTATCTTTAGGCTAATTTCAGCTGCAATTACTGTATCACATATATATCTATATGGAAAAATTACTCTGACAGCTGGAAAAGGTTGGGATATTTTAAATTTCTATACTAACATTCATAGTTTTAAGAAAGTCAGAAACACAGGATGGAAGTGATCTCCTGAGTCAGCTGTGCAGTGCTCTCGCTATCACAGGCAACCACATCATAACATTCCTTTCATATATTTATCAAGTTCTAGCACCAAGTATCTGTAAGCTCAATATGGTTTCAAAAATAAAACTAAACCATCCCTGCTTCTCCTCACCTGTGGGCTGAGGTCTATAGTTGCACTGTTTCCAAAGCTGTGCTAAACGCACAAACTGTGACCGACCCAAGAGCCTCCCCCATCCAGAGCCCACCTCTCGTGGGTAACCAGCACCAGCTGCTCCAGAGGAAGGTGCAAGGGGTGATTAGCAGCATTCGGTGAGGTTATTGCTAAAGTGATTTAGTCTTTCTCTGCAAGTCCTTGTGAGATGAGAGTGCTACATTTTAAAAAAGCACCCTCTAGGATGTCCTAGTGACTAGAACGAGCTGATTACGCTATTTCTGAGAGATACTATTTATAATGATGTAAGGGTACACATTTTTTTATAAGAGGAGTAAGAAGGGACACTTGCAACTTTTGCATTTTACTTTCCTTCCAGGCCAGATCTTCTCGACTGGGTTCTCCCTTCTTGTTGTCCAAAGGCTAACAAATTTAGCATACCTAGAGCTTTGGTTTTGCTACAATAAAAGTGTCCCCAAAGTTGTTAGAGGGATCCTGCCAACTTGCATTTTGCAATACTAATACAATTTTCCATTACAGGTCTTCAAATAAGATGGCCTAAACATAAAAGCATTTTTCTGTTCTCTGCTGTTAAAAATAGTTTTTTAGATGGGAGGGGATATTCGTATCATCCACTGCAGCTAAGCCCTTTTCACTCTTCCCTGATTTTGGCACAGTTGGTGCTGTAACTACTAAAGCGAATAATGGAAGAAGGGGGATAACATTAAAAAACACTGGAGCTGATTAAATACAAAATACTTTGAAATGTACAAAACATACTGGAAATAGAGAAGCCTTTCATCTTTTCAAATTACAGCAATCTTAAGAATAGCTTGTAGTGTATTTTATGTATTTGCAAATTGAAAGATGACTTTCAATGTCACAGAATTCTTTAGAAGGAACACACAATATGGCTCCTGGAACTTTTTTGACCTATATTCTGTAATGAGCAATTTTTTTTTGAAATCTTAATCAAGTTGCAGTAATGTAACCATGTCAGTGGCGTGTAAGTGGATCTGAATTCAGATCCTGTAACCAGTTTTAACCTGTTCCACACCATTGAACAAGGTAGATGACCCAGAGCAAAAACTTTAATATTTGCAATTAAAATACAGTACTTATGTTGCCATTATTTTGTGCAATATTTTAATAAAAATCAATATAAAATGTTAACAATCCATGGTCTGTAGATGTTGGTTAATATAAAGGTATGTACTTTATGATTGAATAAAATCCCTGGAGCCTGTTTGGAGAGCATTTGTAGTTCTGGATCAAGATTCTGAATTACATACTCCATTATTTTGTGTATTCTTTTCAGTGATACTTTGTTTAAGGTTGTTTGCCTGTTTCCATTTCCTCTTCCAAAGCATTTATATAAGCAATTAGTATATAATTACAATCACCATTAGAGAGATCACTGTTAGGATAAGTGGTTTTGCCTAACACACTAACAGCAGTGTTTCTGCTTTTTCTAAACAAAAATAATGGTGAAATACAGATGTTCCTGGTATCAGTTTTGAAACTACTGAGGCAGTTTCTCTGTGTAATGCTCCGGTTCTCAAAAGAACGCTTCACTGACCACATCTGCTGTTCTTCTCTGTCCCAAACACCCACTCCTGTCAACTCTGACAGAGCCTATTAATGACTAGTAAACTTATGTCCGTATCTGTCTAAACATAAATAGATGATGTAGCTTATCTTACAAAGCCGGATATTCTTTTAATCTCTTGAAGTCCCGATCTCCTTAATGAAAAAGGATGCTGTCCTATCTAATGATACAATGATGAGTAACTGTTCCTTTGGTCTGTATCATTACAGCGTCTTAAAAACAACACAAACCTTGTCTCAGATATGTTACCAATTTTCCATACGGATATTGCTGTATTATTTAGTGTTATTTCACTACCTCTTTGTCTGTAGCTCCTCTTCTCTCCCTTGGAGTACATCGTTCCACATCAGTGAAAGCGGAATAGCTTCCAGGAGACTCCCGGTCTACTGAAAACAGAAATTATGTGAAACTATGGCAAATTAAACAAAACCTTTTGAATCTGTGATGCTGCTTGGTTTCATTTAGGAGGGTGAAGACATATTGAAATCTACTCTTTTACCTTTTAATAAAACAAAAAGCACATATGATTGCTAAAGTGCACTTTTAAAGAAAAAAAAAGATACTGACTCTCAAGCAAAGGCAAAGGCTGTCCTCCGATCCAGAGCAGAACAATATATTATATAGGATCGAGAGAGCAAACTTATGCCTCACTGCACGAAGGGACGCACCCCTACAGGACCAAACAGAAGATATGACAGCAGTACCGGGACTTCATCAGGTTGCATGAAACTGTTTTGGAATGCCAACAACACAGACATAATTACATGCACAAAGCGTGATTAAAGCATGCTTCACTGAGAAAATAGTGAAGAAAAATTATTTCCTCCTACGTGATCTAAGGTGCATTTCTACTTTACCAGGGGCACTTGTTGGGCAGCACAAGGGAATTTAAAAGGACATTACTTCATAAAAACAACTCTGTTTTAAGAGATGGAGTACAAATCATCGCTCACCAATCTATGTGGCAGATTTTCTCTAAAGCACAGTTTACCAATGTTTATTACAGGATGGTATATTATAGGCTGGTGAATACATCTTTTCATGTTTTAATAAAAATAAAATCAAAATATTACACTTTTTATAGCTCTGCAAGTTGCCAATGTGAATTGTTTCAGTCCAGAGGATGAAAGGAACTGCCTCTCAACTTCTGAGATTTACTATTTCAGTCTCCTGCTGCCACAGGAGCCATATGACTGATGTTTGTCTTCCTTTGACTTCATTCACACTATTTGTTTTTACCAAGCCCATACAATTCTAAAGAAGTACAAGTGTGCGTGGGGGGGGAAGAAAGCAAGCAAGCATCTCATCCATTATGCTGCTGGGGTCTTACAGAAGAAAGATGTAAATCACCTCCAGTGCACTGTTGGCTAAGCCACAACAACTTGAGATTATTAATAAATACAGTGGAGGCAAAAAATGAGATAATTGTATTATTTATGTCATTGGATACAAGCACGTTATCACCAACAGGTATATCACAGTCACAGTTCTGGGCAGCTTTCTTGGTATGGCACGCATCTGTGAATGAGCATCTATGCTCATTGCATAAACCTAAAGATGTAATGCCTCTAAACACATTTACTGGTTTTTTCTTTAAGCTGTAGCAGAAAGAGGAGAACATGGGAGACAAGGGGTGAAAACACAGCAGCTTTAGGAAGAATAATTTCCTTTATTTCTATACAGTTCCTTATGCAGTCAATATTGGTAGTTCTCAGTGGTGTTTCCTATGACCTTGGGGTCTCTGTGTGGATGGTGGCTGTGAGAGACACACACAGATCCAACAGAAGATGTAACTTCCTTAGAAGCAGGGCTCAGCTGGGACTGGTGCTGATGGAAGTCAACGGAATGTTCTGCTGTACTGATTCCCCAGCTACTTCAGGAATACTGATGTTGACAGAGCGTACCTCTTTCCTCAGGGCAGGCTCCTGCGCAGCTGCAGAAACCATTAAGAACCCACATTTACTCTGCACTGTGGGTTTCCTTATTTTTCAAGGATGGGAAAATTCTCATTTAGCAACTGCGATATGTGACCAGTGCAGCTTCCAATAGCTTCAGCCTCATCCTGTAGCACTGTCTGCTGGGGTTAATCGTGATCAGGCCTCAGCTACGACTCATTCAGTTCTGAACTGCATTTTATAGCTGTGTTTTTACCAAATTCTCTGTTCTCGATATGTCTAATTTAACTAGTTAAGAAGAGATTGTAACAGCTTCAATTCTGATTTCTCTTGAAATGTGTATTTACTAGCGTGGTACTTGCAGAAGTTACAGAAAAATATGTGAGAATAAAGATAAGATAGGTCTGATCAAATATTCCATAACTGATATAGTAAGGACTCTCTCTTACATCTATTTGTGATTTCAAGAATAGCTTTGTAATGTCATTAAATTCTCAAAGATGCTCTGTCACAGAGGATTGTATCTCTTTAACACAGAAACATTACCATTTGAGATAAATAAATGACAGGCATGCCAAAGACATTAATCAAATCATCTGGGATACGCTTTGTGCACTCCTGCTGAGTCCAGTTTGCTTCTTTTAATATTGCAAGGTTAAACTTTAAAAACATTTTAAACTCAAGCAATTTTTTTTGAGAAAAAGCAGAGCAGTGAGCAACTCAAAAGCAGTAGTAACTTTAAAACCAAATCACTGTCAAGAGACTTTTTTAAAAGTTATAGTCACCCTGACTGTTTCTTTCAAGTTTTAATTATTGAGAATTTCCTAAGTCAATAGAATATTTCTCAATACTTCAGAGATATATTAAAATTTTATGCGAAGAATTAGTTTTGCTGCCACAGAAATTGGGAAGTGTATTGTTTGAACAATGGAAATGGAAACTTCTTAAAATGACCTCAGGGTCTATTCACAAAAAGTAATATAAAGCAGCGGAATTAGTGTATTTTCGTAAGAAAACAGAATCAGCTTTCTATGATACTGTCAGAATTAACAGCATTTTTTTTTTTTATTTTAGACAGTACAACGTGCTTTAGATGCTTTTTTTTTTTTTTTTTTTTTTTAGTAATAATGGAAGCTCTTTTTCTTAGAGAAAACCCCCACATTGCTTAATTTAATAACCCTATTGTAATTTATAGCACTAGTAATCTATCTGTTGAAATACACTGTTACTCCAGTTGTCTAGATTACTGTATTTTGTGAATAGACGGCAAATATACCTATCCTCATCACCTATGCAAAAAATACATCCTTGATTAAGAGTTTTGTGGGATGAAAACTTCTTATAGACGACACAAAAATGGAATGAGAAAGGGTGGGAAATACAGGGAGTAAGGCTGGACAAGTAAATCACAAGGACAGAGGAAGAAAGTTAATCCACCTTGGAAACACAGTGCACTATCGTTGTTGTTAGCTGCGTCCATGTCTGGAAAAGAGGCACTAAGAGGTAATCTTCCACAATCACTCGGGTACAGTGGGCAATGGATAGCACCATCTTGAGGCAGTGGATGAAAAGGCTGGTGCATGGGACTCTTTTTCAGAGCTTTAAGAGATGAATTCCTTTCTGGAATGTCTGGCAGCAGCTCGGTAATAAGTCTGTGTAATATACTGTTGTCGGGCAAGCTTCCCCTTCTTTTTTCAGCTTTAATTTGGTCACAGATGTCTTTAAGTGCAGAATCTAGTGCTTCAAATACAGAAGACTTGCATTTTTTCTTTTCAGTTTGCTTTTTAGGAGCTGCACTTTTTTTCCTCCGGAAAGGCACTGGACTGACTAGGAATGCTATCTTAGAGAGGCCAGATTCTGCTTCCCGTCTCCTCGGATCTTCAGTGGTTTCTTGTTTAGCCCTTTCATGTTTCAGCATGGTGGTGAAGCGGGTGTAGGACGCTGGGCATCGCCCTTTGCAGGAGCTGATGAGATGCCGGTGGTGGTGGTGGTGGTGATGGTGATGGCCTGATCCATAAAAGCTTTCAGATGATGTGAAGGAAAAGTGGTCAAAGTCACTTTCACTACAAAAGGATGAACCCTCTATCTGGATAAAGTCACTAAGGTCAGAAACCACTCCATCTTGGTCGCTGTCTGAAAAATCCATATGTGATCGCTGTGGCTCATCACTGGTCACTTCAATATGAATTGGCACCAGGGTTTTAGACTTGTAGCTCTGTTGTACCTGAGAGGGATGTCTGCCTTGATTTTCTTCTTCCAGCAAGGATTCGATAGAAAATCTCCTCTTTGGACATAAGCCATTTTTAGGAGGCTCTAGCGTAATGGTTGACAACATTTCATCACCTAGGTTCGGCATCGATTTTGACTTCTGAATTAATTTTTCAAATTCAGATATTCTGGTTGGCACCATGTCTCTGGGCACCTCTTCAGTAGACGACTCTCTCCAGCCCTGAAGAATACCTTTGTGCTGTTCTTTTTCATACTGCAGTATTCTGGACTTCACAGAACAAATCACCTCAGAACTCATCAAGTCCTTGCGATTGATGCGGTGCATCTTTTTGTACAATTTTAGGAAACCTGGGGCATCGTGTGCAGACCTGTGACGAACTCTTGACCTACTACTACCACGGCCCTCAGGAATATATGGGGAGCCCCAGTTCATTGAGCAAACTTCTTTGGAGTCCTCCTCACATAACAGAGAGCCCATGCTTTCAGATTTGGCCTGTGCATCTGGAAAACCATCGTGATCATCTGTTAACAGATCATCACAGCTACGAGATTTTCTCTTTGGAGAAGCAGTTTCTTCTGTGCTGCTCCAGACTTCTGCATTTTGACGAGTCATTTGCCAGCCATTCTTGTAGCTGATGGCCCTTCTTGAATCGTTTGGAACAGCTAAATGTTGTCTGTAAGTGCTACAGTAATCTAATTCATTTGAGGTGTTGTGGTTGTGCACTGAATAACTTAAAAGGGATGGATGTACTTTGCTAATATCCCCACCTTTATAATCCATAGAGCAGCATGGTAAAAAAGAGACATTGCCAGGAATTAAAAGATTCAGAAAGTTGGAATTAGCATCAGTATTAGAAAGACTAGAAAAAAGACAGCAATTAACGCATCTGTCAGCTTAGGTCAGTACATAGGTTGCTACAGCCTGGGGTAGCAGAGCTAATAATTAAGTTGTTTTCCAGCTGTAAAAATGTAGTCATGATGATTTGACATCAAAAAGAATTCCTTATAAATTATGGAGATGTGACCCCCCACCCCCACCCCCCCCAAGCAATGTAATAAAACATGCATTAATACTGATTTCAAAGCAGGTCAACAGACAATAAAAGCTGCAAAGGATCTGAAGATGAAGCCAAACAACAGATCTAGACCTCACTCAAATAGATGACTTATCCACCTGTGCATTCTGAAAGAAGCTGTTCAGATTTTTTGAGCTGAATAATTCTCAGATTGTTCACAGCAACTGCATATTCTAAGATAATTAAAGATAAATCTTCATAGA